>MU160900.1:21502-58986 GCA_015888305.1 Antheraea pernyi | reverse complement strand
TCTGTGGAGTTAATTAGATTTTACGCAGTATTGTATTTATTATGTATTGAGCAATGGTTTTATTTAAATAAAGTTTAAGCTATATAAAACTCCACTCCAAACTCCATTTTATACAATTCAATCACAGGCTTTTAGCTTTCCCACTTACAGATCTTCTTTATTTAAACGTAAATATGATAGAGGTATGAAATCTGCTGTCATAGAACTCGGTGGCTCACTCTCACAACTAGACATTATTGTGTCTTCCACTAAAGGAGCTAGATCACTTTTTTCCTTTTTCGACCTCCTCAGAAAACCTACCGCTACAAAAAAAATATATAAAAGAAAACCAAATATAAAACACATCCACCACCATGATAACGCTTCTTTCGTAGTAGCCTCGATAGTCTGCCATTCACAACAAGCACTAAGAGAAGCGAGAGTTGTAGAACAAATCCTTACTCCATATTTAGCTGCAGTTACAGACGTTGCAACAAAATTTGTTGTATTAGCTGAAAGACACCAAGCTTGGGGTAAGAGAAATGTATTGAACTTCAGTCTTGGTAACACCTCTACGGTGTAGGTTAATACTGGACCATTAGTTACTTCAGGTGGTGCCCATTTAACAGTTATACGACCTGCTGCATCAGCAGAAACAGATTTCAGAATAGGCACATCGGCTTTAGGTGATCGTAAAGTTCTAACTACTCCTCTAGCTGATCTACTACATGTGTTTCCGACACAGGCTCGTAATCTAAACCGATAATCTCTAAATGGAGCTAAATTCCCCACTTGAAAGGCATCTCTTGGGCTAGAAATATTAAGCGCAAGCGTTCCTACATAACTTCCAAATGATGAATTAACCGGAGGTATGTCTACTTGGCCAGCACAATCGGTACCGATTCCGCTACATATGTCAAAATATTCTTCAACCAATGCACCAGCAGTGAAACTAGAAAGTATACCACACATTGATTCACAAGTTTTGCGATATTCCGGAGGAGGTCTCATTACTATAGCATGCCGAGTATATTCTACATTTGTGAAGTCATTCATAACATATTTGCAGTAATCAACAGATGTTGCGTCATTGGAAGAAATCAAGAATATATCTAGTTCGTATCTTGTGATATGAGGTCTATAATCTTCATGATCTACCCAACGAATAACGATCACGTCAAAAGAATAAGCAACAAGTTCTACAAAAAATGGAGGCTCCGGAATTCCTACATGAGTTGTAAAATTGAATATACTAGTTCGACTTATTCTTTGATGTACAGAGTCATAAATTTCTATGCAGAAGGCATACGTAGAAGCTGGACGCAAGGAACTAAGTTCAACTATACCGTTATGTCCAAAATTTGTAGGGACACTTACAACAAACCATTCTGATTCACTGCACGTTTCTGGAACTATTGTTCCATTAAAGCCTGGAGATAATCGGACATACAAAATTGAGTAATGAACGTCAAAATCACCCATAGGTAAAAACATTATTAGAACAGATGTTTCATTTAACGTTCTTACTTGAATATTAATAGGCAATTCTTCACAATTACCGCTGTATCCATTTGCACCTACTAATATATCTTTTTCATTTGGTTGTTCTGGGAACAAAGGCTTTATCTTATCTATTTGACTCATGCAAAGCATAGGGTTATTAAATACTTGCATAGTTCCGTGGCCAATTTTAAGGTCTCTGGTTACTTTTGAATCGAACAGAGAGTGAAGATTAACCATATCGTAAATAATAAGACTATACCTATCATTCTTCAGCTTGTTACCTCTAATATAACGCAGAGATGACAAAAAATCTAGAGATGTAATTACGTTAGACCCATAAATTAGTACATAGTCAGAAACTTCTTGGATTCTACTTAAATAATTTCTCAGCATCTTCGTGGCTTCAACTACCATTCTTACATGGATAACTAGAGATCCATTGACGTAGACACAGCGCTCGGCGGCTTGAATAGCACTTATTGTTTGTATCACCTGATCTGGACACGTCTGGAATGCAATTTAGAATTAACAATTACAATTTATTTTTATTGGATATTTTTAATTTAATCTATTCGCTAGCACGATTATAATTTGTTATGGTAAAGAAGTACAAAAAAATCTTGTTATATTTCGTATTACATAGTTATAGCCACTTTCGTAGCACTGACCAACCTGATGACAGCTGATGCAGAGTTTACAAGTAATACCGTTCGTACTATTTTGCTTCACGTAGTCCACCGGACACTCGAATACACAAGAAGCATTCCAAGCCCAACCCCTCAACTTATCACATTCTTCAACTGTGATACAATATTGATTAGACTTAAGAACTAATCTGTAAATAAATAAATTTTAAAATTAGGGTTGTACTAAATACATAACTCCAAGTCTCTTGCCAACTGTTCTATATCATATTTTGGATCTCTATATCGTAGATGCGAAGTAATGAAGTGTTAATATTAATGTTCCGATACCGTTTCGATTGAATTTCGATTGCTTAAAGGTAAACATTAAGACTAATCCAAAACATAGTAATAGAGCATTTACTAATACCCGTCTAGCTGTTGCAAAGCTGTCACCAAGCACTAATAAGTGTATTCATGTAGCTTCACTTGAGAATCAATTACTGTAGCTAAGTGTGTTACCATCTTCGATCACATCGTTTCTTACCATTACATTAAGTAGGGCCAAAAACACTAAATATATAATGTTAGCAGACGACTGTATCAGAATTATCCGTACTATTGACCTAACACGCCATTGCTCGAACTTATAGGCCGATCTCCGAGAGGTATGTAATTGTGTTATTTTTTTATATAAATCCATTCCTGGTATCTAAATTTTTTAGTGTATAAATAGCTCTCAAGATGAAAATCCGTTTCCAAATGGTTACTCATATACGTCGGCAGTTACACAAGAGAGGTGGCAAATTATAGTACCTACCCTACTAAAACGGACTTAAATTGTTGTAATATTTCGATTATCGTATTGAACTAGAGAACGGTACCGTGGGAAAGCAACATTCCTAAAGACCACACAATCAAATTAAATAAATATTACGATCTAACTAACGAACTAAATAAAAATGGCTATGTGGTTAATTTATACGCGGTAGAAGTAGGAGCGAGAGGTATACCAGCAAAATCTCTCTATAACCTTCTGAAGGACCTTGGCCTGTCGAGAACTGCAGTAAGTACTATTTTAGAACGACTATCAAAGGCTGCACTAACAGGTTCCTACCAAATTTGGCTAGCCAGGGCGGGAAACTCGAGCAGTGAAGGTGAGCGTTGATGCGCATCTCAAAGGGGGCTCCTTAAACCTACACCTGGGTCGCAAGTCCTGGGAACTGCTCTGAGTTTCTCCCTCGGCCACACGATGGACCCGGCACCCGCACGGTGAATCCATGGAATGCTAAGAAGTTCGTCTCATAATTAATTAACTAAAACGGTTGTTTTGAAAATTCATCGTTGTATAAATGTTGAGAAGGAATGAGTCCTGTTTTATTCATATCGTGTTTGTTTTGTATAAATAATTCTACATTTCGTTTTCTCATGTATCTTTGAATTGTATATAGTATTATGTAAAAGTCTTCAAAGTTATTATTATTATATGTTCATAATATGTTTCCAACTATTACTATAACATAACCTACAGTTTCCTAAGTTGTAAAATTGTCTCATGATGTAAAATGTATGGTTGAACTTGTGCCGTAACTATCAGGCGCACCGCTTACTAGGTGTAAGTACATAAAGGCATAAGAATCATGCGAAATTGTAGAAAATACAGTCTTGAAGAGGGAAAATGCTGTTTTATTTGTTTGCCTCAACAACATATTTAAACAACATTACAATAAAACTTTCTTTACTTTGTTAAAAGGCTTTACTAAAATTGACGAAAGTGACATTATCAAGCACAATCGCGCTAACACAAAGCTCGCCAGTTTCTCGTTTATTGTCAAACAAGCAATAAAGGCATTCCCTTTTAGAAATAATACATTTGACTACGACATATTTGTTAATTAATTTTACTCACGTTGCATTGGGGCATTGCGTCACACATGCGTCTCTGTACGTGTAGTGCCGGCATACCGAACATTCATCACTGTTGGTCTTACGACATCCGAGACACTGCTCGTTACAGGTCTCACTTTCTGGTCCTTCGAGAAAACGTTGGCATTTCCTGAAATTGAATTTCAATTTTTGAACACTGTTTTGAACCACGACAGAGAATAATAGTAAGTTTCTTCAAAATAAAATAAGTATTTACAAACACAATATGTTTTCGGTAGCCTTTATTTAATTTTGTTGCCTTTATTTAATTTTGTTGTATGCCATTGTAGTGATTGATGAATGCAATGACTTTATAAGTGTTGCGTGTCTCGATAAAAATTCCGAGACATTGATACCAGCGTCGTATACATGTGAACTGAATCCCACTAACTAAATGATACAGGCACTCGTACTTGAAAGAGGGGAAAGATTCGTAAATCTATACTAATATATAAAGCTGAACGCGCTAATCTCAAGATCTACCTGTCCGATTTGAAAAATTCTTTCAGTGTTAGATAGCTCATTTATCGAGGAAGAATATAAGATATATCATCCAGCTAAGACCAATAAAAGCGGAGTGCCAATGAAAAATGTTTCAAAATCGGGCCTTTTTCCTTTTGAGAGCTTTCGCTGCATGTTAGCGTTAGTATTATATACATTGCCATGGTAACGTCGTAAGTTTCTATCGCAAACGTTTTCAAAGTTTATTTTGTGTTCCTGTTCAAAAAGGTTATTCTACGTTGGTTTTGTTTCAAATAATTTTTTATTTGTAATCTATTAAGTATTACAAAAATAAAGTGTGGGACCTATTGTAACGATAATTTTACTGAAAGATATCCAAAATTATAGCGAGTGATATATTCTATTTTAATTATCCGCGGCTTCGTCAGCAGAGCTATTTCCACAATGCTTAGACCGATTTTCAAGACACTTTTACAGGCAGATAACTAACTAATGTGCAATTTTATTTTAAGCAAGCGAGCTCGGCAGCCCTTATCCTGCCCTAATAATAAAAAGAAAACCTTGACAAAATATACCTAAACCTTCCCCATGGGTCATTCTATCTACTGGGGAAAACGGCATGAAAATCCGTTCTATAGTTTTTGAGTTTATTGCGAACAGATATACAGACAGATTTGGCAACGGACTTTGTTTTACACTATGTAGTGATGAACTGCTACCCGTGCATTCGTCCGTGTGAAATTGATAAAAATATGTTGTTTACTGTAAGCATACGCGAGAAACGTGCGCTGTATTGGACTCCAAGAATAAATAATTAATCCAATTATGTTTGTATGTAATTTGATGTCTTTTTGGTCAATTTGGCGGCCATTTTGTTTTATTTACCGCGCTTGCGTCTACATAACTCAGTGATTATAACAACGTATAAGAATAATTTAATTATATCGACAAAACGGGTATATTATATCTATATAATAAAAGATTTAACACATATTGTTCGATAATGTATAGCTTAAAATTTTCATTACTTTCTTATATAGTGTTAGTGAGCACTGAGGGTGGTATATAGTAAGTTAAAGTTCCAGGTATGGTAAATTCCATGACATTCGATACACTGTTAGCATTCACATATCTGATCTGATGTACACGTTACATGTTACACTAGATGGTATGCGTGTCGTACTTATAAATATTTTTGAAAAAGTATTTATGTAATGTACACACCTACTTACAATTATTCTTTTCTATAATACATTTTTCTACACTTTAATATAATACATTTTTAAAAAGAGCGTGCGGAACTGCGGGTAACAGCTAGTATTATATAAAAAACATTTATGTTATGTCACATTTTGAATCAATTAGCATGTACCTACTGAATGACACTGTAATAAGCTTACACTTTTTCGGAATACCATTTCGTAACCGATAAAATGCAGTCACTTTACTAATCTCTAAACAAACAGAATGCAATGTTTTACCAACATTTGTTATCCATCTAGCTTTTGCTCGCGGTTTCCATCGCATTAACAGTAAAACAGTACATATTTTATGGACAAAAAATACCCACGTACTCTTCTGTTCCTCAGACAACGAGCATGGAAAATGTCGTGATGATCGATTGATTAGTTACGACGTGAAAGCATAACAAACAAACTCACATTCGTATTTATAATATTGGTAAGGAAATGCATCAAGTATCTTAATCATTGGTAGTAGAAATTAATATTAAAACCGTTGTACCCGTAAAAACCGTACAGTTAAAATATTTTTTTTTTAATATCATTGGAGAGCAAACGAACAGGTGGGTCGGGTCACCTGATGTTAAGTAATCACCACCGTCCATAGATACTTGCAACACCAAGGGAGTGGAGTCGCAAGTGCGTTGCCAGTCTGCTTGGGGCAGGGGGAGTGGGGTATGGGAAGGGGAGGGGGAGGGTAGGTGGGTAACCGACGCTCTCACTGACCAAACGAAATGCAAACACAGTTACTTCACGTCGGTTTTCTGTAAGAGGGTGGTACCACCTCGGGCGTGCCGACCCATTCATTCTGAAACCAATAATAGCTTCAGCGTGGCTCTACCACTTACAAATTACATAAATATAACAATATTGATTTATGTATAATAAATGTAACATATGATATAATATAAAAATAGTGCAGAAGTTTTGAGGGCTGTTATTGTAACATGACTTAAAGTTATTTGCCTGTTTATTTTATGAAGGATGTTGAAACAAAAATAATAGACTGAAGATCGAGACTGGTAATAAAACTATTGGCAGCGAGAAGAAAATGATTATTTTTTCTCTTAAAATATCTAAACTTGATACTAGTTTTTTAAGAACTAAAACACCTTTATTTGTAAAAAACTTACCTAATATTCCAGCAGTAGTTTACGTTAGCATTGGTACTGCATGTACAAACGTTACTGCAAAGCGGTCCTTGCGCACTCGACGAGCCGATAACATGCCTCGACCTCGGGGCTATAGTTTTCCAATCAATAGTATCCAAATAACAAGCTTGAGGCAAATTCTTTAATATAACACCACCTCTGTCGATCTTTACTAGGCTGTATAAGCCTATCTGGGAAATGTATGTAAAGCTAAATATCAGGATGTCAGTGTGTTGTAATAAAGTTGGATGCAGGACGGCATGACAGCGGCGACCTGCGATGTATAGTGTGTCACTCAGTGGTCGCCGTTGCTTTTGGATTATACTATGCTTACCATCAGGCACAGTGCAGTCATTTTGCCGTGCTACAATAAAAAAAAAAGTTTTGATATTTACAAGTACAATACTGATTCTCGTACTTTATTATTACTTATTAGCTGTGCCCGCGACTCCGCCCGCGTGGAACCTAATGTAAAAAACAGTGAGTAATAAAATCATCTAAATGTATTAAGTCCATTTACTTATCTACTTTTCTTTCGTACTTAAGTCGCATCGTCATTAAAATTACAATAACTTTCGTTAGAGTGAACCGATGTTAATGAAACTAATACTAAATGTTATTCGCGGATATGCTTTATGATTCTCTTGGTTTGAGTTGGTTTGAGGTTTTATCGCATCGCATTATTTTATCAGTGATGCGTGTTCAAACAAACAGACATTTCTAAAAATGATTGAAATGTATTTTATTACTCATTCCAAGATAACTGCAACAATGGTGGTAGAGCCACGCTGAAACTATTACTGGTTTCAGCACGAATGGGTCGGCTCGTCCAGGGTAGTACCACCCTCTCATAGAAAACCGACGTGAAGTAACAGTGCTTGCATTGTTGTGTTTCGTTCGGCCAGTGAGAGCGCCGGAGGCCCACCTCCCCTCCTCACTCCTCTCTCCTTTCCCTCTACCTCCCCTAACCCTTCCCCCCAAAAGGTGGCAACGCACTTGCGACTCCTCTGGTGTTATTAGTGTCCATGGATGGTGGTGATCACTTAACATCAGGTGACCCACTTGTTCGTTTGTCACCTTTGACATAAAAAAAAGCAATTTTTTTCACAAAAATGTAAAAGTACAAACACGTTAGATTTACATTCTTGTTATATGTATGTATATATTAGGTATTTACCTATGAAATTGCCGTTTTGTGTGAAAAAAATTAAATGATTTTTTTTTATGTATTTTGTATTTGTATTAATCGAAGTAATCACCCATGCAATCAATGCATCTTTGCCAACGCAGTGGCAGTTTATTGACGCCCTTCTAAAAGAAATCAGCTGGACGAGAGGCAACAAATTTGTGCAGTATGAGGTCGCGCGTTGTCGTGCAGGAGCAGCGGAGACGAGCGATTGACCAATGCTGGTAGGAGATGTGCCAGCTTCTCCATCATTGTGTTCAGTTCTTCACATTACACATCTGCAGTAATGTTCATCCCGTTTGGTGATGGTTTGATGAATCACACCGGCGCTTGACCATTAAACAGTGACCATCACTTTTCTAGAGGTAAGTTTTCGTTTAGGGCATTGTTTAGGTGCTGAACCAGGATCCAACCAACTTGTTGAGTGCTTGCGGTTATCAAACAGAATCCATTTTTCATCGCAGGTAACAATGCGGTTCAAAATTCCTTCATTTGTGTGTCTGTTGAGCAGTGCAAGGCACGTCTCGACGCGTAATTCGCGCTGGCGATCATTGAGTGCGTTGGGCACCCATTTGTCAAGCTTTTTTACCTTGCCAATTTGACGCAAATGGATCAAAATTGTTTTGACGCTAACGTCGAAAGCTGTTGCTAATTCAGCCGTAGATTATGTATTATCAGCTTCCACAATCGCCTTTAATTCGTCATTCTGGACCAAAGTCTTCGGACGACCGGGAGGTTCATTTTTCAGGTTGAAATTCCCAGAATGGAAGCGAGCGGCGCTTGTGCCGCGTTGCTGCCATGACGGTACTCGTATTCCATAATTACTCGAATTTTTAACGTATCCATGATGACAAAAAAGATTGAAATGCGATGAAAATGTAACACTAATCAATAAACAAATGACTAATATTGGAAAAAGAATTCCATGTTTTGAAAATAAAATTAATTTGAAATTAGAATTCTTAGACAAACAAAAATTATTTTGATTTGAAATGGCCAGTACTGCAGAACGGCAATTTCATAGGTAAAGACCTATTATTACTTTTTGATTCGTTGGTTATATAGCGCTTAAAAAATAATATTTTAATCAGTTACTCAGGGTTAAAATATTTCAAACTTGCGTTCACTTTAGGTTGTTTCGAAATATATATATAGATTGCTTTGACAAATTTACGAGAGCTTTGGCAAATATCTCTTTTTTTCTTTTTTATTTATTGTAACACGGCAAAATGACTATGCCTGATGGTAAGCACAGTACAATCCAAAAACAATGGCGACCACCGAGTTACACTGTCGCTGGTCGCCGCTGTCATGCCGGCCTGCGAAAAGCTAGATATGCACAGGCTGATTCCGAAACGCGGCCCACAGAAGCGAATCACTATGACGGGTTTTTTCGCCATATAAATGGTGGTTGCGACCTAAACTTTAACCTAAACTAAAACTTTACCACCCCACTTTCACCATTACCTCGTTCGTTACACAGCAGGCTGCACCACGTGCAGGTGAGGTTGGCTTGGATGTCTCAAGTCTTATGATGTTATTCGACACCCCTTACACCCCTAAGATATCTATATCAATGTCATGTCAATATATATCAAATATCTTGTTATTTATATTTTAAAAATCACTCAAGACTTGAACTCTTCATATTAATTTTAACTCCGAAGCTTTTATTTATGTTATTATTTAAATTTATGTAGAAATATTAACTGTAATAAAACAATGAAAAATCTTTGTACATATGTAATATGAAATTAAACAAAAACACGTATATTTGTTCAGTCTTATACGAGGAAAGAAAGTTTAATCCCACCCAAACCATTCTTTTCTAATTGTCGCGGCGCGTAAATAGTCAATTAGGAAAAATTTTGTCAGCGAGGGTAGGAGCATTTTTATTTGTTGGTCGCTCCCGGCGATTGTGACGCCGGCCCAGTTCGCTCACACGCATCGTAGGCGATGCTCGTCGCGCCTTAAAGGAATCGCGCGCTCGTCGTATCGCGATAACCTATCACCATCGCAATTCGTCGGCGCCGACCACCGGCATCGAACCTCGAACCAGCCGGTGAGTGATCACAAAATATTCCATAATTACTCGAATTTTTAACGTATCCATGATGACAAAAAAGATTGAAATGCGATGAAAATGTAACACTAATCAATAAACAAATGACTAATATTGGAAAAAGAATTCCATGTTTTGAAAATAAAATTAATTTGAAATTAGAATTCTTAGACAAACAAAAATTATTTTGATTTGAAATGGCCAGTACTGCAGAACGGCAATTTCATAGGTAAAGACCTATTATTACTTTTTGATTCGTTGGTTATATAGCGCTTAAAAAATAATATTTTAATCAGTTACTCAGGGTTAAAATATTTCAAACTTGCGTTCACTTTAGGTTGTTTCGAAATATATATATAGATTGCTTTGACAAATTTACGAGAGCTTTGGCAAATATCTCTTTTTTTCTTTTTTATTTATTGTAACACGGCAAAATGACTATGCCTGATGGTAAGCACAGTACAATCCAAAAACAATGGCGACCACCGAGTTACACTGTCGCTGGTTACCGCTGTCATGCCGGCCTGCGAAAAGCTAGATATGCACAGGCTGATTCCGAAACGCGGCCCACAGAAGCGAATCACTATGACGGGTTTTTTCGCCATATAAATGGTGGTTGCGACCTAAACTTTAACCTAAACTAAAACTTTACCACCCCACTTTCACCATTACCTCGTTCGTTACACAGCAGGCTGCACCACGTGCAGGTGAGGTTGGCTTGGATGTCTCAAGTCTTATGATGTTATTCGACACCCCTTACACCCCTAAGATATCTATATCAATGTCATGTCAATATATATCAAATATCTTGTTATTTATATTTTAAAAATCACTCAAGACTTGAGCTCTTCATATTAATTTTAACTCCAAAGCTTTTATTTATGTTATTATTTAAATTTATGTAGAAATATTAACTGTAATAAAACAATGAAGAATTTTTGTATGTAATATGAAATTAAAGAAAAAAACGTTTCTATTTGTTATTTGTTTAGTCTTATACGAGGAAAGAAAGTTTAATCCCACCCAAACCATTCTTTTCTAATTGTCGCGGCGCGTAAATAGTCAATTAGGAAAAATTTTGTCAGCGAGGGTAGGAGCATTTTTATTTGTTGGTCGCTCCCGGCGATTGTGACGCCGGCCCAGTTCGCTCACACGCATCGTAGGCGATGCTCGTCGCGCCTTAAAGGAATCGCGCGCTCGTCGTATCGCGATAACCTATCACCATCGCAATTCGTCGGCGCCGACCACCGGCATCGAACCTCGAACCAGCCGGTGAGTGATCACAAAACTTGCTACTAGCTCTCTCGCTGACCTCGTATTTGATTCGCATCACAGGTGGTTTCCGATCGATGGAAGCACCACCACTAATATTCAGCTTTATATTCAAGCTTATATGTAATGTACCTCGGCATACAGAAATTAACATACAAGGTCACAACATGTTTATCTAAATACACTTACTTCAGTGAGTCCTGCCATATCGAACACTACCAAGGCGTAGTTGTAGAGTAGTTGTTCTCCTCTGATCCGTGCAAGGTTGGGAAACATTGTCCCCAGTGATTCCAAACCTTGCACTCGATATACCACAAGATAACCTGTTATCTGCGAATGAACGTCATTAATTTAAAAAACAGTCGAGGCTGTCTAAGTTTAATCCCACCCAAACCATTATTATCTAATTGTCGCGGTGCGTAAATAGTCAATTAGGAAAAATTGTGTCAGCGAGGGTGGGAGCATTTTTGTTTGTTGGTCGCTTCCGGCGATTGTGACGCCGGCCCAGTTCTCTCGCACACATGGTGGGCGAAGCTCGTCGCGCCTTAAAGGAATCGCGCGCTCCTCGTATCGCCATAACAATCGCAATTCGTCGGCGTCGAACCTCGAACTAGCCGGTGAGTGATCACAAAATTTGCTACTAGCCCTCTCGCTGAACTCGCATTTCATTCGCATCACAGATGGTTTCCGATCGAAGGAAGCACCATCACTCATATTAAGTTTTATATCTAATGTACCTCGGTCTACAGAAATTAACATACAAGGACAATGTTTATCTAAATACACTTACTTCAGTGAGTCCTGCCATATCGAACACTACCAAGGCGTAGTTGTAGAGTAGTTGTTCGCCTCTGATCCGCGCAAGGTTGGGAAACATTGTCCCCAGTGATTCCAAACCTTGCGCTCGATATACCACAAGATAACCAGTTATCTGCAAATGAATGTCATTAATTTAAAAAACGGTCGAGGCTGTCTTATGGACTGCCGACAGAAGTGAAAACTCAAAACAATGAAATAATTGTGTTCTCTTTTCAATTTTTAAATTAATTATAGTGTGAATGACAATATTTAAATTTTAGATTAGTGTGGTTTTCATACCAGTTGGAACACGGAGCAATATTTCAATTTTTGAATACTGTATTTTGAACGATGCCAGAGAATATTAGCAAGCTTCGTCAGAACAAAATAAGTATTTGCAAACACAATATTTTTTCGGTATCCTTTATTTAATTTTGTTGTATGCGAATGTAGTAATTGATGAATGCAATGACTTTAGAAGTGTTGCGTGTGTCGATAAACATTCCGAGACATTGGGCAGGAGATAAACTTATGGTTTCGCGTCATGACATGCTAGTTAGCTTGACCGACCGTATTGTGCTTGCGCGACTTGTGTCAGACTAGAAACCCGTAGTATAGAGGTCATATAATACTGATTTTTTGCAGCTTATCATATGTTTGATTGGTTAATAAACTTTATAAAAATGTATATAATTATTGCTATGAGTGCCAATAGATATGAACACCACATTAATGTTAATTAAATCTAAATATAAAAAAAATCTTAATATAAAAGCTATCGTTGCACCTTTTTTGCTATCGTTGTATATATTGTGTACGTCGTATCTGTGAGCAACGATTGGGGGTTTTTTAAAATCTAAATTAAAAAAAAAAAAAAAATCTTAATACAAAAGTTATGAAATTTCAATAATGAAGACTATAATTAATTTAATAATTCAAAAGAGAACACGCTTATATCATTGTTTTGAGTTTTCACTTCTGTCGACTGTCTCAACTTTTTTTATAACACCAAATCTCGTCAACAGCTATTAAACAAAGAATGTAAAGAAATTACGATAACAGTCATAGCTAAAAATGATACTGAACTATTTTATTTTTGTTTATTTATATGTAGACATGACTCCCATAGTTATGACAAAGCTATTGGTAACTAATTTTTTTTTTTGCTATCGTTGCACCTTTTTAACCGACTTCGAAAAAGGAAGAGGTTACTACTTTCGGTTGTATGTATTTTTTACAACGCTTTTATTAGCCTCTCCTGTATGTATGTATGTTTAAATGAAAAATAAATAATAGTTAAAACAAAAACAAAAAAAAACACGCTTTCATAAAAAATCCAACTAAAAAAGAAAAAATAAAATTTAATAAATTTGGATTAAGAATAGTGTAAATTAGAAATAAATGTATATTTTTGTAAAAAGTGATAAAAAAATGATAAAAATACTGATATCTGGATATTATATTAACAGGTATAATATAGATATAATAGCAGATATTAACAGTGACGAGTCAATCCGATATACACGTATTCATTTGTGAATCATGCAATTTCGATTGTATGGTTCACAAATGTATATATGTATGAATAGCTTAGAATAGTTAGCTAGGACAGACGCGACTTTTTCCAGGTAACAGCCCAAGCCGAGGTGTGCGTGCACCCTTGTGTATGTTACCTAAAACCCAAATCGGTTGTGTGCCTTAAGCGGCAATCTTAGTAGTCTGGTGAAGCTGTGAAGACCCTGCCGGGTCAATAGCGTAGTCAGTTCGAGAAAAAAAAACAGTGACGCTAGTTTTTTTAAACTTTTTTTTTTAATGTTTTGCTATAGTTTTATGTATTGTGTACGCAAAAACTAAAGAACGGAATTTCATGCGGTTTTCACCAGTAGATAATAAGTAGACCATAAGGAGAGTTTAGGTATATAATTTGTTAAGGTTTTTCTTATTATCAGGGCGGGACAACGTCAGCCGGGCCTGTTAGTTTCACTTAGAACAAACTTTAACTAAGGTTCCCTTTGTTGTTTATTAGTATTTGTTTTGATATTATTATTTTATATTTTAAATGTGTATGTATATATGTATTGCAATTCCTTAAACTTTCACCTCGTATATATGAGAATGCTCATAAACTATAATATATACTAAACGAAGTCCCGTAGTATAAATACTTAACTATACATTCACTCGTTTCTCTAAGCTACTAGACTCAGACAGACACTTATATATACTTAGACATACATATAAATACATACTTATGTTTAACGCGTAATGCATAACGAAAACTTTTCCCTACCGGGCCATAAGAAGTTTCTCGTCAAAAGCAACAAAACTGATAGAAATTATTCTTCGCCGTGGAAATTGTATAAAATTCACTATTTGGACTAATACATTCAATTGGATGAAACAAAAATCCGTTAATAAATAATATTATGAAATGAAATTCTGGTATCCCCGCAATAACTCAAGGATGTACGTACTGCGCAGCGTGCTATTGGCAGGTCCGTAACTTGAATCGAAATCAAGGGGATCGGGTATTAGTTGAGATCCTTTGTACCGTTGCCCGGTTATTTCCTTTGCCGTGAGCACCTGACGCAATATTCTCAGAATCCCATTTAGTCTCGGGTATAATTATATGTTTTTATTACTTTATCATCTATAGTATCTTTATTAATATTATAAAGAGGTAAAGTTTGCGAGTTTGTTACGTTGTAGGGAGTAATCTCTGGATCTACTAAACTGATTTTGAAAATGATTCTACCAACAGACAGCCACGGTATTTGTAAGTGTCATAGGCTATATATTAACCCGAAAAGTGAAAAGACTTTTTTGTGACAGTCGGATTTGCAAAATAAGCCGGAGAAAAAACGGTCGAACGAAGACGTTTCTTACGAACTCTGCCGTAACGATGAGAGATATATGATTGACTTCTAGGGAAAAGTTGTAAAGCTTGATAAAAGCTACATAAATGTCAGCGACAGCATATGTCTACCTTCAAGGTTTTTTTTTATTATCAGGGCGAGACAACGTCCTCCGTGCCCGTTAGTAAGTAAATATTTTTTAACTGAAATACTAAAGTCATTAACAATCATGAAAATATTTTTTGACTGAATTAACAATCATGAAGACATTGCTTTATATGTTATAAGATACTACCTGATACTTCATATGCGTAATATATTATATGGTTGTACCTGATGTCTACAACTACATATGCATCAGTTATTACTTATGTACATAATATATTTAATTCACAGCGAAAAACATAAGTATCACACAGTTTGTCCCGTTTTTCTACGACAGAAAAAAACATTGCTGAACACGTAGTGTTTATAAGAAGCGATTTTTGAAGTTATACTTCTGTGGCGCGTTAGGGAAAAATGATGAGAGTAAATTTTTACGATGCGCGTCACACCGTCACGAAACACTGACACCCTGAAGTTAGCTATAGTCAACATTTTGTTTCTTTTTATTTGTTGTTCGTATTTCTTTGTATTAAAACTTTCAATGTATTAAATACCTTTTTTCTATTTATTGTTAGTGTCGTTTTTTCTACAAACGTAGAAAATAAGGCGAAGATAAAAAATTTGAAAAGATTTTTATCTTGTTACGCCAAAGAAGTATAACTTCTAACGCGTGTACATAAAGTACACACACTTTTTTTAAAATATTTAATACATTTATATTGAATGAATTTATCATGATAGTCTATTTTCAACTTTTTCTAGATGAGAACCAAGTATCTAGGAAATAAAATCAAAAAAAGAATGATTTTTTTTTATATCATAGGAGGCAAACGAACAGGTGGGTCACCTGATGTTAAGTGATCATCACTGTCCATAGACATAGCAACACCAGGGGAGTCGCAAATGCTTTACCAGCCTGTGTTTAGGGGATGGAGAGGTGTGGTGGTTATCCGGCGCTCTCACTGACCGAACGAAACGCAACAATGCAAGCACTGTTACTTCACGTCGGTGTTTCTGTGTGTCGGGTGGTACTACCACGGGCGAGTCGACCCATTCATGCTGAAACCAGTAATAGCTTCAGAGCTTCAGCGTGGCTCTACAACCTTTTTTTTTATACATGGGGAGATCCTTAACATATTCCCATCCCGTCGGGCAGCTGAGGATGGGTTATGTCCGATTTGCACGGACTAAAACCCCGTGGTGCCTTCATATACCTTTTTAGGTGGGGGAGCAGGGACTGCCGGCTGGCACTGCGTCTGCTCCCCCGACAGGTGTAAGCCCCTCAAGAGGCCCTGACTGCGGTCTGAGGGGTCAGAGATGGTAGACCCCTCAAAGGGGGAGTGAGTGTTAGACCCCCTGACGAACTGTGGGAGTCGCATCGGCACAATGCGCCTCCACCACATGGGCCTGTGCAGTTTAAACTGCCAGGGCGACGGGCAGTGGCTCTACCACCTACCTCTTTTTTCGTATTTGTTTGATTTTAACCTATATCAGTAGGTGGTCAGAGCAATGTGCTCACAGCGGCACACCTCTATAATTTCGTTTATATAGATTATAAATCTAGGTAAATAAAACGATATAAAATTGACTTAGATTTCTTTTTGTGGTTTAATTTTTGATTGAATTTCTCAAATGAAACCAAATTTTTCGGTTAATTTACATTTTTTACCGTAACATTCTTCCTTTTAACAACACGCCATCGAATTATATATTAACTAACCGGTGCACGCGAATTGTATTGTACAATGAAAACTTAAAGAAAAATCGATCAATTACGAGTTCTCTTTTATTTATTTCATTCGTATTTGTCTCGTTAATACTTAATCCTTGTAAGCCTTTTTCCAATTTAAAAGTTACCTTTGTTAAATTTTGTCATCGCCGCTTAGCCACTATATAGAAGCGTAATTGTATATAGTGTAAATATTACTCTTAAAAATGCTCTATCGGTGAGTAAAAGTCACAACGATATCTATTTAGTCGATTAAAGTGGAAAAACATACAAATGCTCCAATTATGACCGCTTAGAATTTAGCACAATAATTGTTATTCAACGTAAACATCCGCGGTTCAGGACACTGCTATTTTAATTTACTATATCTGCGCGGAACCCTACTACTTCTAACTAACAATAGGCGAAGTTACTTCTTATAAAATCGGCTATCTGTCAATGAAAGTTCTATCAAAATCAGTCGAGCCGTTTCGGAGATTACCCGGAACAAACAGACAGACAACAATTTTGAAAATTGGTATATTATTACAAGTACCGTATATACTTTAATATCAATTTAGTAATAAGCTGCTATTACAAACAGACTCTTCAATTGATATGTAGAGATATAGAAAAAAACATTTAATTACCATATCAACGTTTTCGGGTCCATTTCAGCGTTTTAATACTCTTCACACTGAACTTCTTATATTTCTTCGTGCTCGGTACAACAGATTTTTTAAACAAAATCCTACGTAGTACTTTCAAATACGCGTATCTTATACCGGTAATGGGCACGCACATTGTGTACATGAAATTCCCATCGTTTTTAAACCATAAACATTTCGATTGTCTATTGTCACTGTTAAATATAAAGAAAAACAAAAAACGATATAACACACGAAACCGTTTTTCGGATTAGAATAGAAAATTCGAAATAATTGTCTTTAGCGCATACAAATATACGGCCTTTTTAAATAGAAAATTAAAACATCCGTAATTGGTAAAAAAAAACAAATTTGAATATCACAATTATGATTACAAAATTTTAACAATGTAATTAAATCTGAAACAGTGTTTTTAGTAAAGCAATAAATGTTTTAAATATTCACGAATAATATTTATGAAAGTATATAAGTTAGCAAAAAATACACAAACAAACAAAGATCACGCGTGTAACCAAACAGTTAAGTGTTTACTGTTGTACTGTTACATTAAGCTCAGTAATTATTAATTAGCTACAAGGATAAAGTCCTGAATATTATTTCCTTCTGTTAGCTAAACCGCTAGAGATAGTGCACGACGACTGCCGACCACAACGTAGGTATTGAATTAAGACTTCGATGGGAATTAATGGCATTAATAAGTTATATTAGATCAGGACCTCTGAATGGTTAATATAAAACAATGTACAGGTTGATTTAAAATTTATTTAATAGTCGTGGTATTTATTATTCGCTAGCAAGTGCAAACGACTCCGTCCTCTTGGAACCTAATGTAAGAAACAGTGAATAATTAAAAATTACCTGAATGTATTAAGTCCATTTAAATATATTAAAATTACAATATTGTTTGATAGACTGAACCGATTTTAATGAAACCAAGACTATATGTTACTCGAGAATATGCTTTATGATTTTGAGGTTTTATCGTAAACGTAGTACTTTAGCAGTAATGCGTGTTCAAACAAACATACAGACAGGCCAATGGTGTGCACAATTTTAATGGTGGTAGAGCCACGCTGAAACTATTATTGGTTTCAGCATGAATGGGTCGGCTCGCCCGGGGTATTACCACCCTCTCATAGAAAACCGACGTGAAGTAACAGTGCTTCCATTGTTGCGTTTCGTTCGGTCAGTGAGAGCGCCGGAGACCCATCTCCCCTCCCCTCTCCTTTTCCCTCCCCTAACCCTTCCCTCCGAAAGATGGCAACGCACTTACGACTCCTCTGGGGTTGTTAGTGTGCATGGATGGTGGTGATCACTTAACAGCAGGTGACCCACCTGTTCGTTTGCCACCAATGTAAATAAAAAAAAAAAAAAAAAAACATTTCTAAAAATGATTGTAATGTATTTTATTACTTATTCTAAGACACCTGCAACACTTTTTTTTCACAAGACTCTAAAAACTACAGACACGTTAGTTTTATAGTCTGTATATATTTTCTATAGCAGATTTATAAAATCTTTTTTTGTTTAAGGTTGAAAGTAGTATGTACGATTACATGAACAAAGAGCTTGTTTGCTGCGCTAACATAAGAGACAGAGTAGGCAACGCGAAAACCATTACCAAAATCCACTAATAAAGTGTCATTTACCATTTTTCTACGAAATATAATAAGTTACACAAACTTAAAGAAACTAATAAGGAAAGTATGTTTTTCTGTAGGCAAATTTTGACGAGATAAAGCCTAAATGTTAACCCCAGCTACGTTCAGGTTACTTATGAAAACTCTATTAATATTCGTCAAGTAGTAAAGATTAATGCGTTCAAAAAAACAGACACAATGAAAAAAAAGGCTAATTGTTGTCTGTTACACAATCGTGGTAGTCGAGTTGTTTGAACGATGGTGTACCAAACCGATGTCAGCAAGTTCTAATCTCGTCATATTAAATATTAGCCTGAAACATATTTCTGGTTATTAACTGAGATAAGAACACTATTGTTGTCCCTAAAGAGTATTTTGTTGTCTGTAGTCACAATCTAAAAAACACGTTTCCTTTCATTCAAAACCGACGTAAAGTAACAGTGCTTATAGAGGCCCATCTCACTTCCCCTCTCCTCTCCCCCCTCACTCATCTCCCCCAAACACAGGCTGGCAACGCACTTTCAACTCCCCTGTGTTGTTAGTGTCTATGGACGGTGGTGATCAGTTAACATCAGGTCACCCACAAGTTCGTTTGCCAGTTATAACATAAAAAAGAGATACATATAGCATTCCGTATTCCGTAATGTACGTAATTGAAAAGTGTGATGTGAGTCAGGTATTTTAGGACAAGTCGTATTAGTCTATTGCTTTGGCCAGTGGAATATCAATCCGATGTCCGAAGGATCGAACTCCGGCATGTACCAACGAATTTTTAGGAACTCGCTTACATTTGCTAATTTCAATTGGTAACTGTCGGCTGCCGGTGAAGAAATACATAGTGAGGACAGCTGAACCTGAGAAAATTTCTTGTAGTAGGTACCACCGTATGTGATTAAATATAGAACGTGGATTTATAGTATTTTGAAATCGCTAATAAGTCTTGAGGTGGCGTGATGAGTATTCCCATACCTCCTTTCGGAGGAGGCCTATAACCCTGTAATGGAACTCTTATAAGTTGCTACGATGATACCACTTGCAATTAGTTTTTGACAAATATTTCAACGTTCAGACATAACGGTTCTGCAGTCTTTCTATCTATACTTCTATATTAATATTATAAAGCTGAAGAGTTTGTTTGAACGCGCTAATCTCAGGAAGTACTGGTCCGAATTGAAAAATTCTTTCAGTGTTAGATAGCTCATTTAAATAGCTATAGGCTTCAAGAATGTTTCATAATCGTTTTTTTAGCGTTAGCTCAAACTATTCCAAGCAGACGAAGTCGCTAGCAGAAGCTAGTAGTATTATATCTGTATATAAATAGGCGGAGGCAACATAGTTAAGTACGTATCCCTGCTCTGTTTCTCAACCGATTTTTAAAAATTTTGTATCGCTGAATATTGAATCTTCTGTAAATGTTACTGAATTAAGGTCGAATTTTGAGCTCTGGACGATCACTAGTATATTTCTTTACTAGGATTTACATCTTATAACATTCAGATGACACTTTATCGTATGGCTGAGTAATGATGGCTGAGTTATTAGCGTGTTAAGTGATCAACACCGTCCATAGACACATAGCAACATCAGGGGAGTCGCAAGTGCGTTGCCAGCCTGTGTATGTAGGGAAAGGAGAAAGGGAAAGGGGGAAAGAAGGTAGGCCTCCGGCGCTGTCACTGACCGAACGAAACGCAACAATGCAAGCACTGTTACTTCACGTCGGTGTTCTGTGTGAGGGTGGTACTACCCCGGACGAGCCGACCCATTCATGGTGAAACTAGTAATAGCTACAGCGTGACTCTACCACCTTCAAAACCTGTTGTTGAAAGAAAACATCATTATCAAAGCATAGCAGGATGGCCAGAGCTCTTACTAAGCCTGCTTGGTTAGCTACCATCCTTGAGTTGAAAATTTGCCATCGAGCATGTATATGGTTTATCGTGTGTACCATCTTAAGCGACTTCGTGATTTAACATTAGGTGAGATTCTTATAAAATACGTGCGGGCTCGGCGGACGTTGTCCCGGTTTGTTAATAAAAGAAAGCCTTGACAAATTATATACCATTACCTTCCTCATTAATCATTTCATCTACTGGTGAAAACCGAATGGAAATCCGTTAGGTAGTTTTTGAGTTTATCGCCAAAAGACAGACAGACAGGCAGAGGACTTTGTTTTATAACACGTATGGATTAAAAATATGATTAAGAAATTATCTTACACATACATTTCACCTTTCATAGAAAAGTAATACACGCTTCTTTTAAACACGACTTCAAAGAAATCAAACAGCCTGTATATACCCGCGGCCCGTAGGTCAAGTGAGCTTAACGAGCAATATTGCATTCTGTTCACGACGGAACACTGCTGTTTTATAAGTAGGAACATAATTATTGCAGTACTGTTCTTCTACCTCCACTAAAAGTAGTGACACACGTACGATTAAGATAAAATACATACTGTTGGACGACCTCTTTGTCCTTGTGTCACCTTCACAAGATATTCTCGATAGTAACCATTAAGGGGTATAATCAAACATTAAATACGCTAATTTCAAGTGAAGATTTGTTTGTCTGCGTTTTAGAAGCCTACATACATTTTCTTATGCAATATTAAATATTCATAACTTTTTGAAGTAAAAACTCTTCAGGCGCGTTGAGCGGTATTGTTTTGGCTTGAGATAAATTTATTATTTCGCGTCATGACATGCTAGTAAGCATGACCGACTGCAGTGCGCTTGTGTCAAACTAGTGACGTGTAGTTTAGCAGCCTATGCAAATCTAACATTTTTATTTTATATAGACATTGTATGCAGCCCATCATATGTTATGTTCAATTTATATTCTGATTTTTATGCAATATTTGAGGCATCAAAGACAGCTAAGTGCCACAATTTCTAAAAATGAACTGAGTATGGTGCCATCTAGTCTATTATTGGTTGCAAATCACCATTTAATTCCTACAAGAAATAAAATACAGCTAAAGCTTTTTAATTTTCGTTTTAAAATTGATTCTGGGATCAAATACATTTAAGTAAAACCAAGTCATCAAATAAGAAGTAAAGTAAGAATAAAATACAGTTAAGGAATTATCGCATTTTTTAATTTCTTGAACTTCTCTTTTAGAGCTGATGGCCATAGGCAGGCAAAATCAATAGCCTATGCCACTCCCTAAAATTGAAACTTTGAATATAAGTAAAACTCCAACTCTGAGAATAGATAAACATTTTTTTCGTTTCCTGCAAATTTGGTCTCTATGCACTTAGCTGTTTTTGATTTTATATGCCTCATTTACAGATGGATCTAAAATAGGTAGATACAGTGGAGCAGCGTTTGTAGACCCACAAACCTCCAGTCATATCAAATTAAGTATAAGAAGTACGATTTCCATTATACATACAGAATTGATTGCTATCTTAGAAGCCTTATCTTACATGCAAGATTTAAATTGTAAGTTTGTAATACATACAGATTCCAAATGTGCATTTCAACATATAAGTAAATGCAGTTTACCTAACTTCCGTGGCATTCCTCTGGCTTATTCAATAATTAAGTTGCTACAAAAACTTGCAAGTTTTGATAAATCTATTGTAATACAGTGGCTGCCTTCTCATATAGGAGTAGAAGGAAATGAAATGGTAGATATTCTAGCAAAAGAAGCAATAGAAGAGGGAATTTTATATGATCGTTTACTAATATACAACGATGTTACAGCTGAGTTCAAAAGAACTGTAGCCAATATATGGTCAGAATATTTTAATGAAAAGTCGTTAACGAAAGGTATTTGGAATAAAACGACCCAACCATCTCTGAGATCGGTCCCATAGTTCCAATACTCCAATATGAGAAGAAGCATGATCGTCTCAGCTTTGAGAATTCGTTCTGGGTATATTCCATTAAATAAGTTTAACTGTTTAATGAAAACAAGGGAAAACAGCAACTGCAAAGCTTGCCTGCAAGAAGAAGACGTGTATCATATTGTAATGGAATGTGTCCGGAACGAATCCCAAAGAAGACAGCTATTAAAGAACACTTATAATATAGGTGTTTATAATGAAATATTGTCACGCCCAACATCGGAAGAAGCCAAATTAATCTATAATATGGTGGACGTCGGTATAGAAAGTCGGGCAAGAAAGTCATTGTAATATTGTTTTTCAATTTAGCTTTTTTTTAGTATTTTTTTTTAGTAAGTTGTTTTGTAATATGTGATTGTTCGTAGGATGGATAAGGGTGTGTTCTCTTTAAACAAACCCTCAATAAAAAAAATATAATTTTTTTTATAGACACTATAAAAATGTGTATAATTATTGCTCCGAGTGCCAATAGATGTGAAAACCAGGCTAATGTTGAAACAAATTATGAAATTTTAATAATTCACACTATGATTAATTCAATTCAAAAGAGAACATAGTTATTCCATTGTTTTGAGTTTTCACTTCTGTCAGCAGTCCTTATGACATAATTGACTTTTTTTTAAATTATACAATCAGTAATGTGGTTGTCTTACGTACATACGACATATACAGTAAATGTGTATGATATAATAAAAATATCCTACGAACAAAAGTCAGAAGCGTCCTGCTTAAAATAATGTTTTGTGTTCGAAACAGTAGAATCATTAAAAAATTACGGGTGTCTAATTTTCAAATATAAAATTAGTTTTTCATTTAATTAATTTTTTTCATGATTTTTTGCCTTAGTTTTTAAGGTATTATATACATTATGATATTGTTTTATTTTATTTTCTTCTTCCTTTTTATTCTTTTCATAATTGTATCGTCTACTTTTATTGTCTTTCGCATCGTATTTTATGTTGACAGATGCTGTAATCAACTTCAATTAGTGACATAAATATTTTTTTATATCTGCATGTATGTTTTAGCTTCTTTTTTATGTGACTGTTGTTGACTCTTTACGATAAATAAATAAAGACATAAACACCATTCATGGTTGTCGTACAATTCACGAGTTACGTACGATGCATTCAAAAGGCATGCTCAAAAACCCGTAATTTTTCATAATAAAGGCTGTCCTCAGAGAGACGTTAAATTTTGAAGACAAAACGTTATTTTAATAATAACACTTCTTGTTTCCTACTTTCCTCCTTAAAATCAATGGTAACTTTACTATAACTATTACCGGGTTTAGGATACCAACAGAAAAACAATATTACGAGTACCTACATCATTATAATTTCATTTTCAGAACTCGCCCGCTCGCGTATGTTTATTCAACTTTTATTTGAAAATGCTCTATGACACAGCAAACACATATAATTCATTGTGGTCGTTACACGTTAATCTTCCACATATTTTAACTAATTTTTATATTTTACAGCTGCATACCCACAGTGTCAGCCGACAACAGGTTCAACATACGTAGTATCCTCTTAGTAGTCTGTTGGTTCAACCATCCGCGAACGTCAGGATCAGCAGTCAACCAAGGACGTTACATTTTATTATTCTTCTATTTTTTTTGGGCAACCAGTCTTTTAGTAGACTATTACTGCCACTGTCAAGTGAGTAACGATATTTCAAGTTTCTTGATATAATTTCAATGAACTAACAAGATGGTGGACATCTTGTTAGAACTTTCCTGTGAGTTTTGTTCAAGTTAGAATCCATGCTCTGTGGTATTATTTCCGAACCACTTCACTTGCACACAATAACCAAACTATATTACATAAAGCACCACCAACATTACACAATATAGAGCCAAATAACACAAGATTATAGATAAAATATAAAGACCACTACATAGCATTCCAAGATCCCGCCAAAAACTTTCGTTACATTTTATTGTTTCAGTTACAAATATTTCGCTTGTTTTTATTAATAGTATTGGCAGGTACCTACATGTCGTAAAAATAAAATCAGATGTTTTTTTGTTGCAGTGAGGTTTGTCTGCGGGCAATGAATTCCAGGCGGAAGTGCAAATGTCCACTCTAATATTTATGTAGATATATCTCAGCAAAACTATTTAAATAAAACAATAACAAATTTTGCACATAGATTAAAAAAGAACATTACACACATACTGCTAAAAAAACAACAAGTAAAGATAAAGTTTAAGGGTGATATTTTTTATGAGCAATAAGCCCATATTTTGGTTTTTCATGAATTTTTAATGTACTAATGTGATAATTATACTTTTTACTTTTCGTTTTTTTAAGACGAAACTAATATTGTTTTGTCTAAATCACAAAGAATAGTTTTATTTAGATTTTAGACCTTTTTACCTAACTCTGTTATAACTCTCATCTACAAACAAATGAGAGAAGGATATTACAGTCCTCGCCAAACTTTTGGCCGCTCTGAAGATAGCTATGCAGAACACAGTTTTAGTTATAAATACGTAAAAAACATAACACCGAGACAAGAATAAACAAATGCCAAATTTAGATTTGTATAGCAAAATTTTAACCTATGTTTTATATTAAGTTCTTAGCGATATTATGCGTAAGCCCGAATATGCGACCATATTTAGAGCAGCCAAAGAGCTTGACTAGGTCTGTACGTGTCACCTTGTAATAGTTTTTATGTTCTTTAGTATGTATCATCAGAATCATAACGGTGCGATGATGATCTATCACATGTTCGCTTCTATTTTACTCCATAAAGATACACACAGTGTTTTGTAAGAGCCAAGTTCGCCACACCTATGGTTTATGTATCTATATGATGGGTCTAGTTATGATACAGTACAGTATAATTTTGTTTAGTTTTCGAGATATAATTTATCTGTGAGAGGTGAATGATCTTAAAAATATTATAATTTAATTATTATTCCAAAAAAAAGTGTGTGTGTACTTATGTACACGCGTTAGAAGTTATACTTCTTTGGCGTTACAAGATAAAAATCTTTTCAAAAATGTTATCTTTCGCCTTATTCTACGTTTGCAGAAAAAACGACACTAAGAATAGAAAAAGTCGACTATAGCTAACTTCAGGGTGTCGGTTTTTCGAGACGGTGTGCGCGCGTATCATAACAATTTACTGTCATTATTTTTCCCTAACGCGCCAAAAGAAGTATAACTTCAAAAAGTGTGTGTGTACTTATGCACACGCGTTAGAAGTTATATTTCAATGGCGTAACAACATAAAAATCTTTTCAAAAATTTTATCTGTCGCCTTATTCTACATTAGTACAAAAAACGACACTCATTTCAATGCTATTTTTAGATCTTCAAATGCTATTTTGAAGTTATACTTCTTTTGGCGCGTTAGGGAAAAATGATGAGGTGAATTTTAACGATGCGCGCGCACACCGTCACATAAAACCGACACCCTGAAGATCAAATAGATACATAAACCATACGTGTCGCCTACTTATATACTTATAACACACTGTGATATGTTATATCACTTGCTATGTTATGTAGTACTGATAATGTTTTGAGCAGTATTACAGAGTTATACTACAAAAGTGGAATTCATTATAAATAATATTTAGGAAAATGAACTTTAAGTGGTATAGTTGTTTAGGCAGCTGGAATAACACAAATAGCATCTTGTTAAAGCGCAGTTTTAAAGTCTGCAAAAAGAATGTGGGCTTAAATAACGTCTGTCCAGTGGCCTTATTGATGAAAACAAATGTCATCTATAATGTCAAAACATTAGGGTGACTTACAAACAAAAATATATTTTGAAAATACAAAGGTTTGCAATTGTAATTTACTATTCGTTTATCTTTTCAGCCGTCTTAAATTCTTGGAAACTATGCAAAATTTAAATAATATACATCTTCTGTAAGTAGATCTATGTACCGTTTTATAAACATAACCTAGTCTTTTATTTTCATTGTCTGGTTATTGTTTATTGTTTTATCTGCTACAAAGACTACGAGTATGAATATTTCGAAACTGAAGTTATTGACAATTTTCTTAGAAGGCAATTCATTTCTGAAAGTACTGATTTGATTATGAAAATTCTTTTACAAATGGAAGTCTATATTATCCTCTAGTGTATTAGAGAATATTTTATTGTTATTAAATTTCGGATTCTTCTTCTTCCTACTTTGGCAAAAAATCCTCTCTATTGACAATTTTCATATCAATTAACAAGTGGACAATTATTTAAATTGTCTTGCGAGAACAAAGTGTTACGACAAGATCTTGTATTTTTCAGGGAGTTTTTGTAACATTTCAGAATTCATGGTCTAAGTTATTCATTCCTACTCTCTTTACTTATTTATAGTAACCAAGTTATATTATGAGAAAAGCCACCAATATCACATGAGACAAATTGAAATATTCTAACATTATGAATAAGAACTAAAAGCCTCTCATGACACACCATGATTCTGCCAAAATCTCTATTTTATCATTACATAGTATAAAACAAAGCCCCCTACCGCATCTGTCTGTCTGTCTGTCTGTTCGCGATAAACTCAACAACTACTGAACGGATATTTATGCGGTTTCATCAGTGGATAGAGTGATTCACGAGGAATGTTTTGGTATATAATTTGTCCAGGATTTTTGATAATCAGGGTGGGACAACATCTGCCGGGCCCGCTATTATTTTAATAAATCTTAACAAAGATTTTTAAACAAACTGGTATTTTTAATCATATATTTCCAGATTCGGTAAGAAATATAAACAGAGAAAAATTAGAAAAAGGATTCAAGGTCGGCGAATCTTTGTCAACACACCTGAAACTATAAACCGAAGGTCAGTAAACATGTCTAAGAATCCGAGAATTACATCAAGTATTCCGGGATTCAGTAACAATTGATATTGTCAATTAAACCATCAATACAAAATATGTTTGTATAATATACCAATGTGTGTAGTAATATTCTATGTATGAGTTGAATAAAACCAAAAGCCGAAGTAGGTCAGATATTTATTTGACAAAAAAGAAAGAAGTATTTAGTGCCATACAAATAAAATGATTACAAAGAATAGACATCATTACATAGTATAAAATAAAGTCTTCTACCGCATCTGTTTGTCTGTTCGCAATAAACTCAAATACTATTGAACGGATTTTCATGCAGTTTTCACCAATGGATTAAGTGATTCATGAATGTTTTGGTAATATAATTTGTCAAGGATTCTTATTAATCAGGGTAAGATGATATCTGCCTGACCCGCTAGCTAAACATAGTATAGAAGAATTATGACAAAAGAATAATCCATCAGCCTGTAATGGAAGTTATAATACATTGCCGTTTTTAGTCAAGTCTCAAATTTACTGCCAATTATGGCAGTGGCATACTTTGGAAACTAAGCAAATAGAATCTAATAAATCTCAATTCTGTCCATAAATAACCATGGTTAACATATTACTGTCTTGTACGTTCCTCTTTCTTTATCCAATCTATTCTCCTATGGAATGCACTTCCTTATGAAATCAGGATGTCATTTAACCGTTTCAGTTTTAAAGTCCGGGTACGTCGGCTTTACCAGTCTCAGTTAGCAGAATTTTCTGGTTAATGCTGTATTTAGTACTTGATGTTGACTTATTATACTTTTATTTATGTATGATGTTGTTATATGTATGTATTGTATATATTTAGTATATTGGTGTTGATATTTTATTTATATATTGTTATATTAAATAGGTTAAACATAATTTTATAAATACTTCTTCTTTTAAACCTACCAACATTTATCTCTGCATCACCTAATGGTTGACTGGTAGAAAGAAATGACTTCGGCATTAAGTCCGCCAATGCGTATTTAACACATAATGTATAAATAAATAAATAATATCAACTTTGGGTGAATAAAAAAAAACGTGTTTTCATTTATTCTAGTCATTTCTTTCCCAGTTTGCGACTTTGTTTTTATACAACTCATATATAAAAACAGATGTTAATGTATATCCATATATTATATTGATAAATTCAAACATTCCAAATCGTTTTATTTTTATTTATCCTGGGTCACCTGATGTTAAGTGATCACCACCATCCATAGACACTACCAACACCAAAGGAGTCACAAGTGCGTTACCAGCCTGTGTTTGGAAGGAGATCGAAGGAGGGAAGGTGGGCCTCCGGTGCTCTCACTGACCAAGCAAAACGCGCAATAATGCAAGCACTGTTATTTCACGTCGGTTTTTTGTGAGACGGTACTAACCCAGGCAAACCGACCCATTCATGCTCAAAACCAGTAATAGCTTCAGTGTAGCTCTACATATTTCTATATTTTTTTATTTTCTATATATTGTTATTGTTATATAGTAGTGTGTATATATAAGAATGTCTGCATATATGAGTGGGTTTATTTTGTATATGCAAAAAATGTTAACTATTCGCATTTTACGTCTTTGTGTTTTAGGTATATTTCAGAATTAAAGTCATTTTTTTCTTCTTATTTTATTATAAGTGGTATTTAACTTGCCAATGTAAAATCTAAAGTGAGTGTATGAGTGTAATAAGTTATCATTAATAATTTCAAAGCAGTTTGAATGTTTATCAAGGAATTTCACACAAGAAAGTGTTTTTTCATGCAGAATATCTATACATTTCTTTTGAGCTCACCACCAAGAGCTGATTAAGCATATTAGTTTCTGACCATTCAATCTGTCATCAAAATCAGTATACCTAGATATCATATATTTGAACATATATATAACTGATACGTATATTGAACTAATATTATAAAGCTGGAGGGTATGATCGTTTCATTGAACATGTTAATCTCAGGAACTACTGGTCCGAATTGAAAAAGTTTCACTGTTAGATAGCTAATTTATGGAAGGTTATAGACTATATATCATCACGCTAAGACTAATTGGGAAATGAACAATGTGTCACAATCAGAGTTTTGTTCCCTATTGAGAGCTTCCGCTGCGTGTCAGCACAAATTATCTAGTCCACACAGACAAAGTCACGGGCAGAAACTAGTATAGACTATAGTTGCTCTATCTATTTTACTGTAAGTCGCCACTAGATTATGTTGCAACGCATTCGTTTCTATAAACCAATCACCATAAGAACAAGTTTGTGTAATTATTTATACACTCAGAATATCTTGTTAAACAAAAGAAACTTTAGTACCATGGGTTAATTAGCCTATCACTTCAAGAATAATGGTAGTTAATAAAATATATTCTATATAATTCTAGTATACCGTACCAGGAGAATTTTGTAGCTGATGTTGTATGTGTAAATAATTTTGAAACGGAAACAATTGAAATTTCTGACGATAATCTAAACGTGTCAGATATTAAACCAAGTCAGCAGAACTTAAATAGAGGTAATAAATACAAATAATTTATTATAATAATAAATTTTGAATACCTATTAGAGCTCTTCAAGTATTTCGTAAGCAGAATTTTTGTAATTGCTGACTGGCTTTCCCATGCTTACGTAAACGTTTTTACCAGGTGAATGCTTAAAGCGTGACATCTTTCAATCCTGTGGTGGTTTATGGTCACGTTTAACATATAAAATAATAAATAGCAAAGAGAACCTTAGTTAAAGTTTGTTCTAAAAAATTTTAAAGTATGGGATCGATACTAAAAAATACTTTAAAAAATCAGGCCTAGGTTCAATGAACAGCTTTAAAGGGACCCTTTTTTTTTCTCGAACTGACTATGCTATTGACCTAGCAAGGTCTTTACAGCTTCACCAGACTACTAAGGCGAGCGCTTAAGGCACTCAGCTGATTTGGTTTTTAGGTAACATACACAAGGGCGCACGGCACCTCGGCTTGGGCTGTTACCTAAGAAGTCGCGTCTGACCTAGCTAACTATTCTAAGCTATTCATTTAAAGGGACTCTTTTCAAGGTTAATCATTACGTAACTGTATATCGTTAGAACGCCGCACGGTCGAACGATGGGAACCGGGGCTCATTGAGCGTGATTCATTTATTACACCAGGTCGTTTTTGCGTAAATCACCTTATGTTGAGTGTATGTCTGTTTTGCGTTTCTCGAGATAATTAGATCAAATATTAAGCACCTATTGTTTTAATTGATTTAGAACGAGAATCGACTAATGATTATCCTGTAAAAATATTGCTGGCGACTAACCAGTCGCGCTGTATAAGTATTTTTAAATCTGTTCTGGTTAAATAAATAAATATTGCTGACGTAATCACCACCCAGACTCCTATCCCCAATGTCATCAAAAATAAGAAAATCAAGGACTCCCATCCTCCAGCAGTACTTACATAATACTTGAATGGCCCCCTATCAGGGGTACAGAAAAGAATATAAAACACATTACATTTATAAAAAAATTCTGTTCCTCAGTGATATGTCAACGCGAGCAAAGCCGCGGGTAAAATCTAGTCGTCTTTAAAAACAGATGGTTTCTTGTTAAGTGTTTAATATAAACAGTCGCTAGTACAACACCAGTGTAATGGCATTCGTAAAACTAACCAATAATAATATACATTCAAAATATGTTATAACGACTTCGAAGGGACTACTCATATTTAGTCGTAACAACCGATGATGTTTTCGAGATACACCATTCAGCCGGGACCTTTGTTCTGAGTCAGTATAACCGCTATGTTCTAAATTCTAAACGATGTCGCCATAAACGGTTTAGACTGTATAATACTTTATAATTTTCCCCTGGCTTTGCGGTAGTGTAGATTTGACCAATTAAAATCAAAGACAATTTAAATATATTTTATTTAATTTAGTCCCTAATAAAGGGTCTATGAACGTCAAAACGATAACGATTATCTAGTAGAACCGGCAAGACACTCTTTGGTTACAAGCTTTTTAAGTGGCAGCACAGAAAGAGCTGTTAATTCCAAACATCACCATCAATCACATATTGATCCACTCCATAATAGCCTTTTGACAACATAACCCGCTTGCCATGACGCTTAAACTTACAGTCCAGCAAACTCGTTATATGCTTTTAGACCTATTGTAAAACCCAACATGGTTACTGGTTTTACTGAGTCTGAAACGGGACAACTATTTTTTTACAATTTCTAGTATTTAGATCATGCCAGTCTATTACGAAATCCAGTTTATAATTAAAATATATTCCCTGGGGAATAGTTTTTTTTTACGGCTATATTCTCTTCTGTATCCCAAAAACAAATAAACGCACACACATATTTATAATAGGTCTTTACCTATGAAATTGCCGTTCTGCAGTACTGGCCATTTCAAATCAAAATAATTTTTGTTTGGCTAAGAATTTTAATTTCAAATTAATTTTATTTTAAAAACATGGAATTCTTTTTCTAAAAGTAGTCATTTGTTTATTGATTAGTGTTACATTTTCATCGCATTTCAATCTTTTTTGTCATCATGGATACGTTAAAAATTCGAGTAATTATGGAATATGAGTACCGTCGTGGCAGCAACGCGGCACAAGCGGCACGCAACATCAACGACGTTTACGGAGCTAACACTACAAACCAACGCACCACCTGTTATTGGTTTGCTCGCTTCCGTTCTGGGAATTTCGACCTGAAAAATGAACCTCGCGGTCGTCCGAAGACTTTGGTCGACAATGACGAATTAAAGGCGATTGTGGAAGCTGATGATACACAATCTACGGCTGAATTAGCAGCAGCTTTCGACGTTAGCGTCAAAACAATATTGGTCCATTTGCGTCAAATTGGCAAGGTAAAAAAGCTTGACAAATGGGTGCCCCACGAACTCAATGATCGCCAGCGCGAAGTACGCGTCGAGACGTGCCTTGCACTGCTCAACAGACACACAAATGAAGGAATTTTGAACCGCATTGTTACCTGCGATGAAAAATGGATTCTGTTTGATAACCGCAAGCGCTCAGCAAGTTGGTTGGATCCTGGTTCAGCACCTAAACAATGCCCTAAACGAAAACTTACCCCTAGAAAAGTGATGGTCACTGTTTGGTGGTCTAGCGCCGGTGTGATTCATCACAGCTTCTTACCAAACGGGGTGAGCATTACTGCAGATGTGTACTGTGAAGAACTGAACACAATGATGGAGAAGCTGGCACATCTCCAACCAGCATTGGTCAATCGCTCGTCTCCGCTGCTCCTGCACGACAACGCGCGACCTCATACTGCACAGCAGACGGTCTCCAAGTTGCAAGAACTGGGGTTGGAAGTTCTCCGTCATCCGCCCTACTCACCAGACCTTGCGCCTACAGACTACTACTTTTTCCAGAATTTGGATAACTCCTTGGCGGGAAAAAAATTAAATACCCAAGAGGCAGTACAAAATGCCTTTGAAGAATTTGTTGCCTCCCGTCCAGCTGATTTCTTTAAGAAGGGCGTCAATAAACTGCCACTGCTTTGGCAAAGGTGCATTGATTGCATGGGTAATTACTTCGATTAATACAAATAAAAAATACATGAAAAAAAATCGTTTATATTTTTTCATACAAAACGGCAATTTCATAGGTAAAGACCTAATGTTATTAGTCAAAATAATATTATAGTTTTCATTATTAGTAAATTATTATTATTATAATCATTTATATTACAATATTTGTAAAAAGAAATCTATTAGTAAGTCATTTTGTGGAGATGTTATTGGAATCTAATCAATTTGCTGTGCGTTATATAGGAGATTAAGTTACTGTATGTGTCAGATATATAAATAAGTCAATCAACATAGCCAATATAGTCCCCCAGAAACTTAAAAAGAATGAACATCCAAAACACCCATATATTATAGAAATGATGAAGAGAAGGGAAGCTCTGAATAAACAGAAGAATGCGCAAGTACAAAAGAGTACAGGATATGATGGCATCTCATCAGGAACATTTAACACAGCTGTAAGAGAACAAGGTAATCTACACTATTATTACTTTATTTTTAACAGCCAATCTTTTAGTAGATTATTATTGCCATTGTTGAGTAGGTAATATGGTCTTGTTAAAACTTACCAGGGAGTTTTTGTTAGAAGAATCCATGCTCTGCGGTATTATATCCCATCCACTTAATTTGTGCACAATAAGCAAATTATTACGTGAACCACCAACAATATTACAAAATATAGTGCCAAATGACACATAATTGTGAATAAAATATAATATTCACTACATTCCAAGATCTCGCCAATAACTCGTTGTTTTACTTCAAATAGACATTTGGTCCTTGTGTAATATAAATCTAATCTCTTAATTTAATATAAAGTTATAAAACACGATTACTATAAGCCCTACGCGTTTTCTTGTCGCGGTGGGGTGGGGCAAGCAGTGCAGTGTGTATGCGTAATAGAAGGGAACTAAACGAAAAACATTCTTTACAAAGAAATTTTGTAAGCAAAGTATATTTTTGCTTACAATTATTGTTATACTTTTCCTCTGAACATAATTTATATTGTTGAGATAATAAATAGGGTAGACGAAGATTTGTAATTACACATACAGTCGCCGTCATATACTTAATTTTATGTAAATAACTAATTATGTAAAATTAAGAGATGATCATTATTGCAACAACTAATCATGTATTTAATACATTGTTCCTCCGCAAGTAATGTCAGTAAAGTCTCAGTTATCTTAATACTAACCAGTATTATGACTAGGAACGTGGGCGTTTAATACACTTTCACGCCTTAATTAATCAACCAACAGCTTAATTTGTTTTAATATAAAAACGCGAGCGAAGCCCTGGGTAAAAACTAGTATATAATAACTACGTCATGTTTTTTAAAATATATGTAAAGTAAATTTAATTATCATCGAGATAAAATAATAACGAACGATTAATAATTTTTGACAGCTGCTGAAATTAAAGAGGGGAATGGTTCCATCAGTACAACAGAAACGAAAACGTCAAGTGAAGATGTAAAATCGACTGAGAAAAATGACGATAAAACACAGGAAGTGCAAGGTAATATAAAAAAATAGTGTAAGTGAACAGATATTGTAATATTCCACAATATAGTCGCTATATAATATATTATAGCGAAGACTTTATCTACTTGAAAAAAAAAATTCACTTCCCTCCAATCCTGAGAGGAGTGTAAGAAGTGTATCTCTATGAATCTAATCAGCATAACCACAGATCACGGAGACCATGATTTTGCGGAGAATTTCGTACCCGTACACTCACCGCGGCCTCCCTCAGCAACGTCTCAAGCTTAAGTTCGATTCCTCGCAGTTGCACCCTTGAGTATGCTGTTACCGCTGTACAGTGTCAATGGAAATTTTCTTATATTAACACAACACAACACAAATCCATCTCACTTGTGCATACACACACCGTCGGTACACTTAGAATGCGTATTTTTTATACTCCCGTATTATTTCGAATTCGGTTAAATAACTTAGCCAACTTGTCAGATCCGAAGTACATTTTTGGATTTGTGAGGTACACATGTATGTTTAACTAGCTTAGCCAAATTGGCGATGCATTCATGGCATTCAAGGCAATGGCCCAAGTGGAGGTTTGACCATTTCGGCTCCCTTGAGCTTGTCGCCATTCAGTTGAGGGCCTTAATCTTTCGTCGTAAAAGCCCGGCGAAGCTATGACGGCCGGCCAGGACGACAAAAAAAGGCGGTTAATCAGTTAAAAAAAAAAACACCAGAAGCATTCTCACTTTCGTCATCGGACCGTTTACATGTGAGCTAAGCACTACACAACCGCCTATAATATCTCTCTTGGCTACATCTGAAGGGCGTAGGAAATACGCAGAGAAGGGAAATAAAACTTTTATATTTATTAACTTGTTTTTATTATAATATTACATAGTGACTACAAGATAATATGCAATCTCATCTAACACAGAAAAATAACTAGTTTATTAGTGCTGTGTCGCACTTTCAATAGAGATGTACCCACTAACAACATCAACGTTGATGATCTCTCGCTTTTGCGTCATATATAATGATTTTGAAGTCATAATCATCAATAGTTTACAAAGAGTGCAAAAACGTTTCTTATATTACCTTTCGTTTTATGACAACAATACCATAACAGTAGCTTAACTCATACTTCAAACGTTTACAACTTTATGGAATGTAACCATTACAGACTCGTTGAAAGGTGGCTGATGTAATGTTTATATACAAATTGATACACGGTTTCCTAGAATCTTCAGATTTTCTTCAAAAAATACCCTGGAGTGTCCCACGTATAGGCAGTCGTTTATTTAACCGGCAAACTTTTCATCTACCATTAGCAAGAACTTAACATAGGCCAACATTGCCCTTTGTATCGCATGCTTTTTTTTTGTAATAGTTTCAAATTCGATATATTTTTTTGTGTTTCTTTGGCCTCGGATAGATTTTTTTTAAATTTAAATGTTTAATTTATTTTTTCTTTGGTTTAATATGACTTTGTCTTTTTATAATATGCATGCTGTGTTCGCATATAAAAGTGTTCGTGTCCGTTTTTGTTCATTGAAATCAGTTTTGTGGACCTTAAATAAATAAATAGTTATGACATAATTTTGGATAAATAATATAAGTAATTTCTTTTCTGCAGCAAGTAAAACTGAAAAAGGGAATGAATCGAATAGTAAAACAGAAACAAATATGTCTAATGATGGCTTAAAATCGACGGATAAGATTGCTGATAAAGACGAAGAACACAAAGGTATACAGTTATCTATATTCGAAATTAATTTAAAATGATTATATATTTGAAATAATTCGTTAAAATCAGTTGCACTTGTAGCAGGGTTTCTACCTAACAATGAGAGTGCTGCGAATATTCCACCAAAAATAGACGGACAGACGATCGAGATAAGATTGACACATGAAATAAGGCAACAGAAAGAGAAGCACACAGGTCTGTTATAATATTCTATTTACCTTTGAATCTCTTATTTGTACGATTGGTGCCAATATCGATTGTAAACGCCGTCGCGATGAGATATATATTTTACGCCATCTTTCCGCACATTTTCTTATTATATTGTTATTTGTAAATGTTTGTGTTACGAGCAATTTTTTATAGCCATCTGTGTTGTTTATAACGTTAGTTATCCGTATATTTTCCGTACGATATTGTTATTTGTTAATATTTGTGTTATCACAATTTTTTTCGATGTCATCTGCATTGTTTTTAACACCATGTATCTTCACATTATTTGTACTATATTTGTATTTGTAAATATTTGTTATTTTTGTTTTAAACATTTTTTAAATAACGATTGCATAGTGAATCTTTTTATAATTTATAATTTGTGTCTGTTCATTCTACGGTGGCTTCGGTCCTACGACTTTTCCGTCACGCCTAGTTGTAAAACTAGTTAGCTCAATTACTTTAATAGGTCCAAAATTAATACTAATAAAAAATAAAAACTATGCTGTCGCGCAATTCATGAACGCAGTAAAGAACATGTTAACGGTTTCGAGAAAATGCGGTCTTTGATATTGTATTTGTGGATACCTGCAATTATATATATATATATATATATATATATATATATATAT
>MU160900.1:0-21411 GCA_015888305.1 Antheraea pernyi | reverse complement strand
TATATATATATATTATAGACACACATTTTAAATTATAAAAAGAATCACGATGCAATCGTTATTTAAAAAAATGTTTAAAACAAAAATAACATTCGTGAAGTGGTGCAAGCGGTGTTATGCGTATGCGCAGAACAAGAAAAATAAACGGATAATATTGGCTATTTATCCATTTATTCATTCCATATAGGTCCTTTACAGCCGACAATGTGCATTAAACAAGGGAAAAAAAATACAATCTATGTCAATAGGCAAATTACGAAGTACACCAGTTATGTTATATAGAAATTTTGTAATTAAAATATAATTTGATTTCAATTTTGTTATATATGTCTTCCTCTGTAGAAGTATATTGTTAAGATAAGGGAACGTACCCAAACCACGTGACCCGTACAGGGGGCCAGAGGGGTATTCAAAGTACCACTCTTGGTCACAAGGAAAAGGGAGTGGGTTAGGTTTTTGTCAAGTAGTCAATATCATCAAAAGGTAATCTCATGCTTTTAAACTCACAGGCAGCAACACTGACGTACATATACCAAGACATCATAACTTTATATACTTTTTTTTATAACCTTCTGTTTGCAAAAAATGATTAAAAATCGTATTTATAAATTACCACGTGAAAACTGAAGGGGAAGAGACGGGGCCCCCTTACATATACCACGGATGGTAAAAGAGTGGCGGGAGGGAGTTACAAATTGTCAAATATGGGTTACGTGGTTTGGGTACGTTCCCTAATATGCAACACAGACAAAGTTAATTTTTTTTTCTAGTTGTCCGGTCTAACAGCACTAATATAGAAATAGCACAAACTCAGGGAATAAAAACAATAAATCAAAGATTCACCGGGAACGTAAAAATACCACTAGTACCACAGCAGAATGTATTGCCTACAGGTACGAAATTGTTTCATATATTTAGTTACGCACAATGAAATTTGTTAAACAAATGTATTCAGAGAGTCAATTTAAAGATATCGATTTCCCCCTAATTTCATAGATCTTTACGTGTTTATAAAATCAATTATATACATAACTCGTTTAGATAATTCTGATCATTGACCATACAGAGTTTTGAGAGATGTATTGAATAATTATTTTTGCAGTATTAACAACATTACTCTGACATTTGATTTTTTTTTAAATAATAGCACGGCAAAATGACTGCACTATGCCTGATGGTAAGCACAATACAATCCAAAAACAATGGCGACCACCGAGAGAGAACCTATCTATCGCCGGTCGCCGGTCTCATGCCGGCTTGCGAAAAGCTGGATATGCACAAGCTGATCCCGAAACGCGACCCGCAGAAGTGAATCACGATATGGGCTTTTTCGCCATATACATGGTGGTTGCGACCCAGTCAGGCTGTAAAACCCTACCACCCCGCTTTCGCCATTGCCTCGTTCGTTATTCAGCAGGGTGCACCACGTGCAGGTGAGGTTGGCTTGGATGTTTCAAGTCTTGTGATGTTATTCGACACCCCTTACACCCCTTGAATGGTACTGACGCCGCCATAAAGCATAATGTAGCTCAAAAACCACTGTGACCACCAAATGATCCGCAGTCATGACATGCCAGTTTACATGTATTTAAACGTTTAGATATATATTTATTTGAGTCGTTACATTTAAAAAGAAGCTAAAACCAATTTTAGACGTTCTTAATAATTTAAGTTATTTTTCAAAATCTTTAAATGTTGTACATATAAAAATAGGTCATTAAAAAAATTAAAAACCTTATGAACGCCAAAATTTGAACTTCATTCTCGGTGTATAAAATTTGGAAATCTTTAAAAAATTAAATATGTTATATGAACGAGTAAAATTGGATTTAGCTGGTTTTTAAATGGAACGACTCTTTTATTAAACTGCTAGACTAGATTAGAAGCTTTAGAGAGTAGCGTATCCGTTTCCTTTTACTTCTCTTTCTATCTTATATAGTTATCCCTTCCGCACCTTGTTACTCTTCACCAGGGGGCGGGGCCTAAGCGCTAGACGTGAGCCCCGGCAGACTTGTCCGTCATTGGCGTGGTGTTTTTCGTTCGAGCAACTTGTGCTCTCAAAAATGCCTTATAGTCATTTTTATCTAAGTATTTTATTTAGAGTATAAGAGAAAAAGTGTTTTGTTACAACTAGAAACACGTAAGTTTGCAGAAGTATAATTAATGTTGAAAAATAAAATTATGTAAATGGTCAAACTCCAAACGCGAGCATTTATTATTGTAATGGTTTTACCGTTCGATTTTAGATTTGAATTTCATTTTCTCTTTAAAATCTTGTACGTGCTTTAGTTGGCAAGTATTTTGAAAAGTAATTGGTATTATTCATTTGTACCTTAAAATATCTTCATTTAATTTCTACTATATACACATGTCATAGAATTAAGCTTAAAATTCCACTGGTCGTACAATAAATAAAATTTTAATAAAACTAATTTTACAGCTTTAAATATGTAGCATAAATAATATGAAATAAGAAATATTTTAATACCAAATAAGACTCTTAAGTCTTTACTGCTGTTTTCAATTTATTTCGTATACACAGCTTCATACCGAAATATAGTCACTGTGACTGGCTTATTGTGGACTGGCATCGTCATCGCAACCTAAACAGTTATGTCTCTACCACGTTGCTTAGTTACTGAATATACTTCGACTAATCCAGATACGTCTGCTGTATGATGCTCACTTTATTATACAATGTTTTTTTCCAATTTACAGCAGTTCAGTATAACCAGAATCAAGGGTATATGAATCCTATACAAAATAATCAACAGTATTCCAACCCGAATCAACATAATCAATTTTTGACACCACAACGTAAGACATCTATTATTTCTTATTTTCATATTGTTCCATGGTCATTTTGTCAAATATTGTTTACTGTGATCATATAATGTGACATATATGATCTGCCTGTAATCTAAAATGAAGGTCATACATTTCTGAATCAACTTTGGATCCAGTGTCAGGGCCTTTTTTGTGGGGACACGCACCATAAAAACTGAAAAAACGAAAGAGTTTAAAAAAAATCAATCCTGGTAACCTTTACAAAAAGAAATGTTTTTTTTAAGGTCGAAAAATTTTTTTTTTAAAAGGTCGTAGTTCCATCCACATACAACATGTAATCAATCTCGCAGAACAGTTGCCGCGTCGCACAGTGGTTTATCTCTGTAATGCAGGTCGGACATAGGACACTAAAAAAGTCGTGATTTGGTAAAAAATTAAACGCTATTCAATTTCGCTAATGAAAAGCAATAGAAATACATATGTGCACTTTTTAGGTTGGCCTCATAGTTTAAGAGTAAATTGAATAAAACTGTTTTCCATGTTTTTTTTATATCATAGGAGGCAAACGAACAGGTGTTTTATATGATGTTAAGTGATTACCACCGTCCATAGACACTTGCAGCACTAGGGGAGTTGCAAGTGTGTTGCGAGCCTGTGGGGGGGGGGTGGGCAACACCAGGGGAGGGGGGAAGGGAAGTGGAAGGGGAGAGGAGGAAGGGGAAGAGAGGTGGGCCTCCGGTACTCTCACTGATCGAACGAAACGCAACAATGCAAGCACTGTTACTTCACGTCGGTTTTCTGTGGGTAGAGTGGTAGTAACCCGGGCGAGCCGACCCATTCATGCTGAAACCCGTGATAGCTTCAGCGTGGCTCTACCATCTACAACCTACATCTATGGGAATCGACCTAAAACTATGAATATCCTGTGGTTTTCGTTCTGAAATGTTTGCAACAGTATCTTACTATTATATGCCACTAGTATCCAAAATAACAAGGCGTACATTTTTGCACTATTTGGGATACAAAAGATTATGGACTGGCAACTTTCGAAAATTTGCGTACTCATAAAAAAAGAAGTGGCAAAAAAGGTCTGCCTAGCGTGATGACCGTTGTTAGCCAAACGTGTGCTATAGAAAATAGCAAATTAGCAATATGCTATAATTACTTGACTGGTTTCGTATTCGGGACACTATTATTGTAGATTGTCGATTTTTGTAACATCGTTCGGAGAAATCTACTGAGTTTTGAAAGTTTTGAAGTGAAATTTCTTATGTGAAGACTTTGGATTTCTGATCCGCGGCCTTCTTGTCGGACGAAAAGTAGTGGGGATAAACACTGTGTCGGGTAGAGTGTTGAAAACACCGGTTCTCTTCCGATCGCAACGTTAGGCTTGGATGGTGGTGATCACTTAACAGCAGGTGACCCACATGTTCGTTTGCCACATATGTTATAAAAAAAAAAAAAAAAGATCACCTAAGTTAAGCGACGTTGACCGCGGTCGGTACTTGGATGGGTGACCGCGTGATGTTGGCTTTCTATTGTATTTTTTAATTAATTAAAATGTTCCCCTTTAATATAAAAGGTTCACATCCATTGCGATCTATCTTATCTTCTCAATATTATCTTACCTAAATACGTTTCTTTATAGCAATACAACACAACCAGTTACAAACGCAACAAGTTTTCTCGCAGATACCACATCCTTACCAAGCTGCCCCATTTGAGCCTAATATGAATCAGCCGAATATGCAAGGTAATTTTAATCTATTTCTTATAGCTTTATTTCATTTTATACCTATATTATATTAACATTCGAAATACAGTGATTGCTAGGTGAATGAGAACTCTAGGGGCAAGTAAATTCGCCTCAGTTATATTATTCCAGCTTTTTATGAAAGGAAATGGCGCCCACGATTATTATCATGAAAATAGATTTGTAGCTTCGTGAGACCTACTTGATTAATTGGGTTAATAGCTAAGATCTGTCTTTTTCTTGCCATAAAATATACTGAACTGTGTAATTACAAACAAAACTTTAGCTTTCAAATAATCTCATTTAGTATGTGTGTAGGTAAACAATTTGATCTTACTACCTTTGTTGTTAAGGTAATTTTTTTAAATGTTGTTCACACTCTGTAGACCTTTCAAAATGATAAAGTATTCATATAAACGATAAAGACTTCGTAATACGAAAGCGTACACACACGTATGGACACGCATGCAAACATACATAATAATAATAGTTACTAACATTTAACATGATTTATAACGAAAGCAGAAGAAAGGTGCGAACAAAAGTTTGCAGGGATAAAAAAAACGTATTTACAGAGACCAGATGGCAAGTATAAAACAGTGCAATATACACTGAGGTGACTTTTAATATAAAAAACACTGTATAATGTTTTCTTCCCTCCAAATACCATAGATGTATATGACTGTCCCTTTTAATGGCGATTCTTGGTTTGATCAAGTTTCAAGTGACAAAAGGGCTCAAGGCGCTTTCAAATTAAAAATCTAAGATTAACAATTCTTAGAGGATATATGTTAGTCTCACTAAATGACGTATGAAAGTGGTACCTGTGCCAATAACCTTGAGTACCAGATTAGCGTTATATGGGTATACTAGCGGGCCTGGTGGACGTTGTCCCGCCCTGTTTGTAAAAAATATCCTTGACAAATTATTTACCAAAACATTCCTCGTGAATCACTTTATCCACTGGTAAAAACCGCATGAAAATCCGTTCAGTAGTTTTTGAGTTTATCGCGAACAGACAGACAGACAGGCGCGGTAGGAGACTTTGTTTTATACTATGTAATGATTACTAAGAGAAATTTAGGAAGACTGTGGATTATTTGAAGAGTAATAATAAATAATCCACAAAGTGTGTAAAATAAATAAATACTGAATTAACAAATGGTAGGGACTAGTGGAAAAAGGAATAGCTTAATTTACGCAATATAAGGGAAGACGACTCCAGAATTAATGTAAATTTCATAACTTTTCTCTTTATCCAGGACTCTTTTAAATCGGGCTTCACTGTAACATCCCGGAAATTGGATTACAAATAGTCTTTCTTGGAAAATTTTGATAAATTACTCTGAATTGTTTGTTAACTTGATGTGCCTAACCTTTACATAGTATAAAATGAAGTCGTTTCCGCTGTCTGTTCCCTTAGATCTTTTAAACTATTCTACGGATATTAATACGGTTCGCAGCAATATATGTAAGACGTATGTGATGTCGTAAAAAATATATTCTTGTGCGCTTAAATCGCAAACACTGGTTAAACTTTACGAGATAGATTAAATTAATATACTACGGAACTTTATATCGTATCGATAAATAAGTCCGCGATAGTATAGTATGTTAATCTGTAAGGAATAACCCAAAGTAACCATTTTTGATTTTTTTTACTAAAATAATTGTGTTATTTACCAAGCTATTTTATACAATACAGTATTATTCCTTATTCAATTAAATACATTATATACGTTGTACATATCATGTAGATCAAAACAAGGGGTGTTTTAAAATGGATATCTACATTGCACCTGTGCGAAGCTGAGGCGAATCGCTAGTTATATTATAAATCAGGGATATAGAAAAAGACAAATCAAATTATAAAGATCTAACGCCGTGTATGCATCGCTCAAAAACGATTAGATAGGTTTCTATAATTTTAGATTTAGTATGTTAAAATTAGGCCATTTTCTAAAATAAATAACACGATATCTTCATTTCATACAAGGTTATTAAAGTTTAAAGCCGACTACAATTTTTATAGGCACTGCGCCTTTTCGCGATGCGAGAAGTCGGGTAAACGATGTGGTGCATAAGAGAGAGGTAGTAAATGGATAATAGTGTTTATGAAGAAATTTTGTAATTCGATATAGTTTCTTTTTTTTTCAGGCATACCTACCGGTATCCGATACGTTTATCCCAAAGGTATGTATAAACAATTTTCACTGTGTCGTTTAAAATACAAGATGGATTTATTATTTTAAGCAACTCTCCTAGTATGTTTGTAAATGTGCTATTTTTTCAAAAACTACACGACCAATTTGTATGATTCTCTCACAAGGATTATTTAAGACACTAATGGAAAGGATTTATTAAGGTACCATTCTTATTTACACTCGTAAATAATAGGATAATTATGTTTATTGTTGTTACACGTTAAAGAAGTCAGTTAATAAAAAAGTTAAATGTCTAGTATTCGATAAAATTTTATTATGGATTTAAATTGTGAGGCGGTCGAATCTGTTAACTGTCTACTGTTAAAACGACGTGATGTATGTAAGTCTATAAAAATAATAATATTTATCATTCTGACCTTGTGCGATTTCCTGGACAGAGCAAGGTAATCACTAAGAAGGCTTTAACTCTGTACTATACCTAGTTTTATCCAAAATTTTCTTTTACGAACTGTATAATCCATAATTCGTAATAATTTCTATTCGGCTGATTTATTGTTGTTATTGTTTTTTTTTACCTTATAGATATAAGAATGTATAGAAATTCTTTGTCGATTCGTAGGTATACCCAGAAGTTTTTATAAAGGGCAAGAAGGGATTTGTATGGCGAACTCATGTAAGTGTTTTGTTACATAAACGGTTATTGAGTAAGGCTGTGAATTTCTTTTTCTTTATAATGCTACTCCCCTATCTGCGAAACGAAGCTTCGATTACGACTACTACCGATAAAGGCGCAGATTAAACGTTGCCAGCTTTCCAGTGACGCGACATTAGCGCCCGCTAAACTGCTTTAATGTGTGTAAAAATCGCCAGCTCAGTTATTCGTATCGAATAACGATAATGTCTTCCTACATCTGCATTTAGTGTGACCATAGACAAAACTTCGTGCCGTTACACGCAAGTATGAGAGTATCATAAGCCATGAGGCGAAACCTTTCTATTCCCATCACTATTATAAAGACAATGTCATTATAAAAGGACACTTAACATACATGTTCCACGCAAATGGTAGTGTTTAATTAAATTTAAAGAAATGACATCTGTTCATAGTAACATTGCCGTGATACTTAATTGAAATCTATAAATGTAATAAGGAACAATAATATTAAACTTGTAGAGTATAAGATCAATTGTAGTCTAGACACACCTATAGATTTCTACTGACGGATTTTTAAGTCTAGGTATAGCTAGACTGGTAGATATTATTGTATTCCCAATGGTTTTCCCTATTTGCTATGGCCTCATTACGATGTTTTAATTCTACGAACGTAATGTTTTATGGGAACTTGTGTAATCTAAAAACAACGGTAGCCGTTGAAACGTCAATCGTTAGTCGACGCTGTCATGCCGGCCTGCAACTCATCAGCTGAATATATTCAAACAAAGATATAGTAATCGTGGTAGGTTATATTATGTGCATCATGGCCACCGACTCGATTCGATAGAGATGATACCAAGCACCCCGCTTGACGGTGGATATACGCCGAGAGATGCTTTAACTCGATATGCCTAAGCTGGCCAATATACCAGCTGTTAAACCCGTTGTATGCCGATTTTGATAACAGCACAATTGTTGTATTTAACCTCTCAATAGGTTTTAGCGTTTGAAAACACTCTATGTTACATAATGATGTGGTCTAAAATGGTAAGCACGTTAAACTTAGAGAAGGACTAGCGTTCAAGTGTAGCTGCTAAAATACACCAACAAGTGCATGACAACAGATGGCGATAGCTTGCAAGGCAGGCTTAGAAAAGCCGTTGCTCCATTCTAGGATATAATAACCAATACCCAAAGCTGTAAACGAAAGGATTTATTGCCTGATTAATTATCGAAGGTTATAAACTCCAGTTCGCCCCATACAGCTTTGGGTATTGGTTATTATATCCTAGAATGGAGCAACGGCTCGAACTGGAGTTTATAACCTTCGAAAATTATCAGGCAATAAATCCTTTTGTTCATACCGTTTCCACGTTGCCTTTCAAATGAAAGTGAAATCATCCGACGGTCATTGACACTGCGCTTTAACGTAGAAGCGTAAAGAATTGCATAATTATATACAATTATATAATTTTTGGATTTTTCTAAATAATTAGGTCAAATATTAAGCCACCTATTTTTTTAGTGTATTTAGGACAAAAATCAAGTACTGACTATCCATATCCATAAATGCCTAAATATATCCATATATCCATAAATATATTTTTTTTTTCCATAAACTTTTAGCCTATATATTAGGAATCAGGTAAAAAGGAACATCTATTAGTACTTTTTTGTTCGCATTTGATCTTTTGATCTGTTTTGAGAATCTTTATTGATAACGCCGTTACTTTGCGGAAATTCATCATTAAACATTAGGGAGGACGTCACTTTTGCTTTTGAGTCGTTACACAGGGAGACTTGACAGCGGTCAATAAATTCCAGATGGAAGTAGCAAAATAACATCCACCCTAATGTTTATTTTTGCTCTGAAATTAGACTTAGTCGAAAAGAGGCTTTCAAGTTTTTTTTAATTTGTGCTTTAGTTAGATGCGCCTCTTTTCCTTACAACGGCAGAACTATCATTTTATCCTAAGCTCTTTCCTAGAACACGGTGTCTATCACACTTTTTCTATCACTGATCCATTATCCCTTCAAACTTGCGTAGATGATTAAATTAATAATGTGTATATCTGTTTATATTTTTAAGTGACTCTAAATCTGAACCCAACACAAGGCACGCCGCATCAAATGTTACCTCAGATACCTCTAGTCCAGCAACACACGTTTGCTTATAGCGAAAACGTGCCGGTTGACGGTAGCTTCGTCTATAATGGAAATCCGAACATTGCGACGCCACAACCGTACTCGCCTTCACAGATCTTCGCAAATAATAGTCCCGTTGCAGGAGGTATAGTATTTTAGTTCGTTTTTTATATTTATTCGTCGTTGGTTGGGAATTGGACAGGAGTATTGATTCTTTTTAATTGCAACACGAGAAAGTACCTGATAGTGATCTACAAAACAACGGCAAACATCGAGAGGTCTAAAGGTCCCTATTGTGCAGGCGAAAATACACAGGCGGATCTCGATAAGCAACAGCCTAAAAAAGAGTCACTCTTACGAGTTTATTACCATATGTGATTGTTATTATTCATCGGACCACGACAGGCCACTAATTAGTGTTATATTTTATGTATCTGTGGCTTCGATTCAGTCGAATAGAATTGGCATGTTCTACCATCCGGTGAATTTGGAGTTGGGAGAAGCAAGGGATGTTATTGCTCCAGACTAAAGTCCCACCAATAAAGGTGATTTGATTTTCCACTTTATCTAATTGGTCTCAGTCAATTCAGAGAAAACTGCCATGTTCTACCACTCAACAGATTTTAAGGATAGAAGAAGTATTGGATGTAATTGCCCCAAACCTTAATCCTACCAACAAATCGCTTCTATTTGGACTAAATTAAAAATTTGATTTGATATTCCATTTTATATAATTGGTTTCGATCAAGTCAGACACAACTGCCGTGTCGTACCAGCCAACAAATTTTAGGAAGAAAAGAAGTAGTGGATGTAACTTCCCCAACGGATAGACCTATCAACACTAGCAATTAGACTACGTATTTGGACTGATAAAAAAAAATGGATAGTTCACTTTATATAATTGGTCTCGATCATGTCAGATACAACTGCCATATCCTACCACACAGCAGATTTTATGAAGAGAAGAAATAATGAATACGGATCCAATTAGCCCAAACCGTAGTCCTACCAACAAAGCACTTCCATTTGTTTTCTTCTACCTATATTCCTCTACTTTATATGTATATGCCGATTGAAAAAAAATCTGGAAGATACTGACCGTCTTAGTTCATTTTTAATTGTACTATAATAAAGGTAAAATATTCCCCAGATGTGAAAGAGGGATCAATATCGCCAGATTTCTCGGAGCCGGGTCACAAGAGGCTCAGCGCCTTTGAACGTTTGGGACCGGTGACGAAACCCAAAAAACCCAAACTGACTATCAATCTGATGGTCAATAAGGACAATTCTGTCAGGTAATTTACTTTTCTATAACTCTTATACGCCAACATTAAGATATTAAAGAGTAATTCTTGTTACTTAATAAGATATTTTGTCCTCTCGCTGTGATTTTGAGAATGGCGCAATTAAGGGACGAGTTCATATGACTATATTTATACGTATATACTGTATGTGCAATAAATATTGTAATATTTATTCCATTATTTTAATTTCTGATTGATGTTTGCATGCTTATTGAATATCAAGGAATTCCTTTGAATACATTTCATGTATTTCTAGAACATTCTAAAAATGACTAGAACATTCTAAAAATGACTGCACTGTGCCTGATGGCACAGTACAATCCAAAAACAATTGCGACCACCGAGTGCGGTCGCCGCTGTCATGCCGGCCTGCGAAGAGCTGGATATGCACAGGCTGATCGCGAAACGCGACCCGCAGAAGCGGATCACTATGACGGGCTTTTTCGCCATATACATTGTGTTTGCGACCCAGTCAGGCTGTAAAACCCTACCACCCCGCTTTCGCCATTGCCTCGTTCGTTATTCAGCAGGGTGCACCACGTGCAGTGTGGTTGACTTGGATGTCTCAAGTCTTAGATATTATTTGACACCCCTTACACCCCAAAATAGCTTCGAAAAGCAAAAGCTTTAGCAAAATGCTTCGAATAGTTTTGAAAATTTAACTGATTTTAAAAGTAGGATAAGTTATTTCAAAATATGGTTGGTAACTCTAGTCTCTAGTGCAACTGCCGTTACACACGTATTGTTGCTCTGCGACTGATTTTCACCTTTAAGGTAAAAATGTGCTGGCGAGCTATAATTAAGTAAGTAAGCTGTGGTTTCATACGATATCTTCCTTAATCAAAAGCTTATGTTCATGGAAGAGATTCGAACTCACATAGATTGGCGTTATTTCCTTGTTTGCAGCCACTGAGTCTAAGTAAGCATCACCTGAGTAAGGTTTGACTAAGGAATCACTACCGCAAACCTTACTTTTGCTGTAAAAACAATAATCGTTCCCATTGAGTATTTAATAAGTTCCATGCCAATTCATTTTTGTTTTCTGTTTACGTGTACCATCGGTGGTACATGTGTCACTGAACGAGATAACAATCTGTTACGATAAAACTGAGGACCAACTAACAAACTTTTAAAAGTAACTTTCAATAACTCCAATGAAAGGTTGGAGTGCAAATCAAAATTAGATCGATATCGATAATAGTATACTAATCGATATGATGCAATACGATTATCACTATATCAAGGTTTTATAGAGAGAATAATATATTTGGGAACGTGTAGTATAGTATTTTTTTCGAACTAACTACGCTATTGACCTAACAATGTCTTAACAGCTTCACTGGACTAGTAAGGCGAGTGATTAAGGCACTCAGCAGATTTTATTTGACAACTAACTCAACGGAGCGCGGCACACATCGCTGTTGCCTGATACATGCAATTCGCGACCTATAGTATATTTATATACTTTGTAATCTACGATTACAGAGAGGTTGTAGATGAGAGTAAGGCGAGGGAAACAGACAACAAATACACACCGGTATACCTCCGGCAAGACATACGAGCAAGCACGGATCCAACCGTGATCAAATATGTGAAGTTCTGGCCCTGGAAGAAGACGGTGCATTCCAATAAAAGTGTCACTGTGAGGACTTCTAAGGTAATTATCGAAGTACGAAGTAGAGCAAATCGATTGCATTGCAAACCGTGGCCAGGAGAATAAAATCTCTAAAATGAGGATGCTATTTTTTTTCTGAAATGAGGCTTATCATGGGACAGTTTTGAAATTCTGATCGTTAAACGTTTTGAGTGACAAAAATTGGTTGGGGTAAACACTGTATCGGGTGGAGTGTTGAAAACACCGGCTCTCCTCTGATCACCGAAGTTATGCAACGTCGAGCACGGTCAGTCCTTGGATGAGTGACCGCCAGGGAACCTCGGGTGATGTTGACTTTTACTGTCTTTTTTTAATGAGAATTAGACAGGCTTTGTTATACAAAAGTGTCTATCGTATCTCTTTACGACGCACAATGTTTTCCTTTCTTTTATAGTAATAAATAATGGAATCATGCTAACATGAATTGTGCCGTGTAAAAGTTAATATTGATTAATTGTTTCATAGAAACGAGTTTTTACGAGTACGTGTAGAATGAATGAATATAAAGTCTAGAATAATCTTTACTTTGTTACTAAAATTATAAATACGAAAGATGGTTTGCTTGTATGTAACATTTTCACGCCTTAACACTACTCAGACGAGCATTATGAAGTTTATAGCAGACACATTTTCAGCGGTAAGAAAATGATATGGAGTACCTTACATCCAGAAACATACTGTTCCTCAAGGAATAGGGTAATATTAACGCGGGTAAAGTCGCAGGATCCTATTAGTGCAATAATAAAATATTTGAAATTTGATCGAACAATGTTAATAAATCTGTCCTTTAGCATTTTATAAGGGAAGTGAAAGCTAGCAGCAGAGTTTTGTATATATATCTTGTCTTGTATATCTCCTTTATAAGGCACAACTTGGGCCTTGCGTGGAATACTGTTCGCACCTCTGGGACGGTCCCATCAAATACCTGCTAGATGCCCTGGACAGGTTGCAGAGACGGGCTTTCTGCATCGTTAATGACGCAGACATTACAGAGTCTATAGAGCTGCTTCAGATACGCAGAGATATTGCCTCACTGAGCATGTTCTACCGTCTGTATCATGGCGACTGTTCTGAAGAGCTATTTAAATTAATTCCTTCTTCTCCTTTTCACAACCGACCCACGCGCGCTGGCCTTCAGAGCCATAGTTTAACGGTAAATCGTATCTGGGCATGAACTAAAAAGTTTGCAACATTTTATCTTTGCCGTACCGTGAAGCTGTGGAGCAATCTCCCGGCCAGTGTGTTCCTTCATTCCTATAATATGGGGTCCTTCAAGCGTAACGTGAAGAGGCGTTTACGCAGGCCGGCATGACAACAACGACCGACGGAGGAGGGCGTATCTCTCGATGGTCGCCGTTGTTTTTGGATTCTACTGTGCTTACCATCAGGCACAATGCAGTCACTTTGCTGTGCTACAATAAAAAAAAACACCACACACACACACAACACAACACAATACTCACGCAACACCGAGTTACACAGTTTATAGAACCGCTTCAGATACGCAGAGGCATTGCCTCACTGAGCGTGTTCCACCGTCTGTATCATGGCGAGTGTTCTGAAGACCTTATGTAATTTAATCCCTTTCTCTCCTTTTCACAAACGACCCACGCGCGCTGGCCTTCAGAGCCATAGTTTAGGTAAATCGTATCTAGATATGAACTAATAAGTTTGCAACTTCTTATCTTTGCTTCCTCCTTCCTATCACATGGGGTCCTGTAAGCGTAACGTGAGGATGGACCGGCGAGGGATGGCGTGTCTCTCGGTAGTCGCCATTGTTTTTGGATTATACTGTGCTCACCATCAGGCACAGTGCAGTCATTTTTATGTGCTAAAATTAAAAAAAAGTGGGTTAAACTGAATGATAAAGGTATAAAATATTAAAATACACACAAAGTATATGGGAATAAAGCAAAGAGCTCATCTAAAATCTTTCAGATTTCTCTTTTACTTTCTAGACGGTGATGTTATTGGAACTAGAGCAAATGGATGAGTTTTACAACGGGAAGCAGTTCAATCAGGTGACAGTGAGAGGGTATCCCTCATCCTGGACTAAGGAGCAAGTCCTGGACGCTGTTCTGGAGAGCGTAAAGGGGTGCTCGATGATACCGTGCTTCGTTGAGGTGAGTAAACTATGTAAAATGGCGGAATCTAATGCCTAAAAGACCAAATTATCCCCAACTATCCGTTCCTATTTTCTTTAAATCAAGTCATGTCAAAAAAACAAGGCAGTCGTAAAGGGGTGCTCGATGATACCGTGCTTCGTTGAGGTGAGTAAACTATGTAAAATGGCGGATTCTAATGCCTAAAAGACCAAATTATCCCCAACTATCCGTTCCTATTTTCTTTAAATCAAGTCATGTCAAAAAAACAAAGCAGTCATAAGGATTACCGACAAAAGTGAAAGTTCAATACAATAGAATAACTATGTTCTGTTTCCAGTTATAAAATGTATTATACTATGCATTATTTAAAATTTAGAAGATACTTCGTGGTTACATTTATCATAATAAAATAATAATATCAAAACAAATACTAATAAACAACGAAGAGTACTTCAGTTGAATTTTGTTCTAAGATTTTCAATAGTATGGATGTATAGACGTTGAAACGTTCGAAAAACTACACTTTGTTAGTTGGTCGTTGTTAAACTTACACTTAACTTATGTACTATGTGTCCCCTCCACTTCCCCTTCCGCCCTTCCCTTCTATACCGCCACAACCCCTTTGCTACATTTACGATGGTATCACTTTAGTTTGAATAATTCATAAATTGTAATTCATTCGGAATAATTGCCTTTTTATCACACGCTTATATGTAGATACTAGCTGTGCCCGCGTCTTTGTCCGCACGAAACCTGATGTACAAAACCGTGACCAATAAAGTAATGAAGGTATTAAATCTAAATATACTTTTCTCTCGTACTTAAGTCGCGTCGTCATTTTAAAACTACAATAACTTTTGATAAACCAAAGCGATTTTAATTAAACAACGACTAATGGTTACTCGGAGACATGCTTTATGATTTTCTTGATAAGGTTTCATTTCATCAGTGTTTTGGCAGTGACGCGTGCACATATGAACAGACAAACAGACATTTCTAAAATTGGTTGAAATGTATTTTATTATATATTTCTTGACACCTGCAACATTTTTTTTTTACTAAAATCTAAACTACTACTAAAATCATCAAGCAAAAAGTTCTCAATAGATTTCAATCATTTTTTACGATAGTTTTGCTTCTTAGAAACTTCATTCTTATCTAAAACTAGTTTTTGCCCGCGACTTCGTCCGCGTGAAATAGTATTGGTTAAAAGTAAAAATGAAACGATTTTGAAACATTGTTCACTTGTGCTCCGCTCCTATTGACCTTAGCATGATGATATATAGGCTATGGCCTTCCTCGATAAATGAGCTATCGAACACTGAAATAATTTTTCAATCGGACAAGTAGTTTACCGAGATTAGCGCGTTCAACCAAACAAACAAACCTTCCAGCGTAAATATTAGTATGGATCTTTATTTAATTAATTAATTATCGCAAGTTGTAATATCATTTAGGCTATTTTGTATCTAGAACGATTTTTCTGGGGGATCGATTCGATTTAACTATTAAAATATTCAGTTTTCAGAAGAGGAATGCAAGTTCCTTGTGTTCAGATGTCGTTTGGCGTTATTGGCCATACATAAATACGAGTTCATGATACGTAGAGATGATATTGAATTGACCATCACGGTTTCGAACCCGGACCTCGGAGACTCGCTGCTGGATTTCGTACCGGTGTCAGTTCTCAAACAGCGGCTCTCGATGTGTTACGACGGAGAGGCAAAGTTGAATCTGTCTGGATTTACTATAAAAAGTGGTAAGTATATGTCGGCGAGCAGGTGGCGGTGGCGGTGGCGCCAGATACCTCTCTCGCCATGATCCATCACAAAAATGATATTAATAAGAACAAAAAAAATTCCTTCTCCACAACATCACCCCACAATGATCCTCCAAAGGATGCCCCCAACTTGTTTGTAACTCACTAAACAACCCAATCATTCAATTGAGTTACTATTGATTAGATTATCACCCCGTCGTAATAATATTGTGATTCGACACCAAATAATAATCAATTACTATGCATTTAGACTATTTCGAACAGCAGATAACTAATTAATTAGTTACAAATAATAACTAGTACGTTTGCACAAATTAATTATTCAGTGTCTAGGTTATGCGACTCGCACGGTACGAGTGTACCGCACGACGCCAGAGCCAAGGCCAGGCTATTTTCACTCCTCAGAATCGGATTTGATGGAAAAGGCTCGTCTAGTTTTGGTTATCAATCAACTTACTAGATGGCATTGTTATATAATTTTTTGGAAAGTTTGATAACAAAAGATGGTGGATGACAATTAATTTTGACATTTCAAACTGACAACTTTCAAATATTTGTTTTCATTCACTTTGTTTACGTATCTGTTACGAGAGTGTGCTCCCTTAAATTTTCTTGTCTCCTACAAACAATTTTGTCTATACCTGGATCTACTTACAAACATTGACTTCTGCATATACATACTTGGATTTAGATTTGCCTTACGATGAATATATTCATTGCAAATAAAAATGATCAAAAGCTTGAATACGATTTACGCAGTACCGCTGTATGCATACATACATAGTTATAAATGTACATTTATAACCAACAGATATTAGTTCGAAACTCGTAATATAGAGGCTCTGATTGGAAAGAACGAGTGCGACCTCTGTTTATATAACGTATTCTGTGTTTATTACTACTTCCAACTAATATTTCTGTTCGAACGCGTAACTAGTTGATTTTTCTCTTATTTATTTGTCATCAACTATCATCATCAATCAATCAATTAATAAATAAGATGTTTATGATGAATTACTTGAATTACTTGAATTACTTGAATTACTTTAATTACTTTAATATAAAATATACCAGACATCACATTGACCTAGTATTTTTACATAGAACAACTATACCCCGTTCCAGATATAATCACTGCCATCTAGGGTTAACAATACAAACAAGAAACAACTTTACAAAACAAAACGTGGTTCAACGCCATCTATTGTATATATGTATTATTATAGTGAACAATTACAACATTTTCTTTACAGATATAAGTAATTTCTTGTATTTCCCACTGAACCGTGTGAGTAATCAGACGGAATTAACGAGGCTACAAAATGTCGTTATATGGGGATTCCTCGTAGAACTAGATTTATCTCATAACAGGATCACGTGAGTTTGTTTTTTTTTTCTAATTTATTATCAAATATATTAATCGACTTCAAAATGAAGGTTCTTAATCTTTTTGTTTGTTCTAAAAACTTAGTCATTTATAAAGTGATTTGGAAAATTATTTTGTTATTGTAAAAGGGATATATCCATAGTTTAATTTGTATTAGTGGTGGGCCTTAGAATTTGAGCTAACATAACGTAACGCTAACGCGCAGCGGAAGCTCTCAAGAGGAAAATAAACCCGATTTTGAAACATTCTACATTGGTCTTAGCGTGATGATACATAGCCTTTAACCTTTCTCGATAAATGAGCTATATAACACTGAAAAAATTTTTCAAATCGGACCTGTAGTTCCTGATATTACCCCCTACAACGTCACAAACTCGCAAACTTAACCTCTTTATAATATTAGTATAGATTACAAGTGCGCGATAGTCACTACGATCCAACAATAATGTGCTATATATTTCAATGTTTCTCTCTGCCACTCTTTATATATGTCGAGTTTCATAATATATTAACTCTCACAGCCTAATAACCTATGTGTACCAATGATATTTTAACTATATAGATACGGCATAAGCGCTTCGATAGTGCCTTATTAAAACTTGAATATCTAACTTATTTTTTAAGGCTGCCCTTTCAATCCGCCCGAATCTAGGCAACGCATAACTATTTCTTTTTCGTTAACGATATTGAGAATATGTCATCTTACTTCCACATTTGATATAAGTCAGTGTGGCGTTACAATATTACTTTACGTATGTGTGCGTTATCGTGCCCTTTGTTTTGTCAAATGATCATGCAGGTATCGTATCTACAGCTTTTTAGTGATAATATCATTAATGTATACATTTATAGCTATAAATTTTTCATTACACATATTTGTTTTATAAAATCCAATTCAATCCGTCCCAAAAGAAGTTTAGTTTAAAAAATTGTTTTCTTTCAGGACTATAAACGGTTTCTATTTACCACAGACGACGCCAAAACTGAAACATCTCAATCTGTCTCATAATTTAATAGAGAAAATAACAGTCTTATTAAGCAGCAAGGGCCTGCCGCTGCGGTCTATACGTTTGGAAGGCAATCCGATGTGCACAGACTATACAGATCCACAGCACTATGTCAAAGTTATAAAGATGATATATCCAAGTATTACTGAAATTGTGAGTTTATTTGTTTTCTAATATAAACCATATTTATCACTAGCATAAAAATTCCAAATGATTCCAAATTCCAACAGATGCGCAAAATATAATATGGGTGTAAATATGCATTATATTTTATACTAGCAGGCCCTGCAGCCGTTATCCTGCTGTGATAATAAAACTAGAATCAGATCGCAGCGCCACCTATCGGTTCTAATTACGAAACTGAAATAAGTCCCAAAAGTAAACGAACACATAAAATCATAATTAATTACCATAAGTCCCACAAGTAAACGAACACATAAAATCAGAATTCATTCCCATAAGTCCCACAAGTAAATAAACACATACAATAATTATTAATTAACAAACATAACACAAATAAGTAAACAAACACATCTAATTATAATTCGAACACATAAAATCATTATTAATTACCATAAGTCCCACAAGTAAACGAACACATAAAATCAGAATTCATTCCCATAAGCCCGCCCCACAAGTAAACGAACACATAAAATCATTATTAATTACCATAAGTCCCACAAGTAAACGAACACATAAAATCAGAATTCATTCCCATAAGCCCGCCCCACAAGTAAACGAACACATAAAATCATTATTAATTACCATAAGTCCCACAAGTAAACGAACACATAAAATCAGAATTCATTCCCATAAGCCCGCCCCACAAGTAAACGAACACATAAAATCATTATTAATTACCATAAGTCCCACAAGTAAACGAACACATAAAATCAGAATTCATTCCCATAAGCCCGCCCCACAAGTAAACGAACACATAAAATCATTATTAATTACCATAAGTCCCACAAGTAAACGAACACATAAAATCAGAATTCATTCCCATAAGCCCGCCCCACAAGTAAACGAACACATAAAATCATTATTAATTACCATAAGTCCCACAAGTAAACGAACACATAAAATCAGAATTCATTCCCATAAGCCCGCCCCACAAGTAAACGAACACATAAAATCATTATTAATTACCATATGTACCACAAGTAAAAATACACTTCTAATTATAATTAATTCTCAGAAGTCTCACAAGTAAAGGAATACATAAAATCCTAAAAAAATAATAAAACATTTTTCACGAGAACTAACTCGAGGGTATGAGCAAGTTTCGGGTAGATTTTAACATAACCTAAAAGAAATCGAACCTATTTCTAATCTGTATATATATTTTTGTAATAAGGACGGAATACCTGTAACCAAAGGAAGACTTCCGCCATCACGGAACAACTACTGCCCGGACGATGCGAAATGTGTCGTCGAGAAGTTCCTAGAAGTTTACTTCCCACTTTGGGACTCCGGGCACGAACAACGAGCCCTTATAAAAAACCTATACGACACAAATGCGACATTGACGAACAATTTTACAACTAGATTACGTGAGTATAATAAGATTTTTTTTATACCTCAAAAAAAAGATATATATTAGGTGTGCCAAAAAAAGTCGATTCTTCTTTTCTTGCTCTCAGCCCATAATATCATAGGATATATCCAAACAAAAATTATCTCCAAAGGACAGCTCTTAATTTCAATTTTAAGAGGTCCTCCAACGAACATTAAATTTTCCCACATAAATAATATTTAACTTTTTATGTAAAATATTGCAACAAAATGTACTGGTAGTCAACTTACGTAGATTTAATTATCTTTTAACCGCATTACTTATTTTATATTAACAGCTAATGTAAAAAAAACATTGAAAATATACATGTATGCTGTTTGCTTATAACTCGGAAATCAATGAATTTAATTGAGTGATTCTATCATTAAAAAAATATATATTTTAAATCATAGTTGTATTCTCTAGTCAAGTTCTAACATTTGTTTTTTCTACGATAGCTAACATATAAAACGAGTCCTGGCGTTAAAAAGAATGAAATCTACAAAAACATATAATCAGTACATTTTGTCGCGATGTTTTACTGAAATAGTCAAATATTAAGTAATATAACGCAGTAAAAAACTACTTGTTGGTGTGTTCCAAGTGTTGCACTTGAGAGTCAATTATTTAATTGAAAAGGACGTTACTTTGCAATTCCGCCTGGAATTGATTGGCCGCTACCACGTCCCACGAGTGCAATTGTATTGTTGCAATGAGACGTGGTAGCGGCCAATGAATTCCAGATAAAAGTACAAAGTAACGTCCAATATAATATTTAGTTGAGTCAGGCTTCCTCTAAATTTAGCGTATTTACCATTTTAGACCTCATTGTCATTTCAAATTAGGTGAGGTTGTGGTCAAACACTAAAAATAAAGAGGGAAATAGAGTTCAAATAAATAAAAACTCATCTACATATAGACGAAAGCGTGTCAAGCTAAGTTCAAGCTAACAGAATGGCGAGCGCGCGACAGTGTATAATATTACACGAACCATTTGGAGTCACTTTTCACCCTCTCATAACTCAATAATTATTTCACATAAACATGTCAAATTTAACTCATGTATTAAGAGCTGCGAGATATACGTGTGCTCCAAATTTTATAAACAGACATT
>MU160899.1:22931-41859 GCA_015888305.1 Antheraea pernyi | reverse complement strand
ACATAAAAGATTTAGGACATCACGCATTTATCACTTGCCAATTAGTCGTGAAGAAGGACAAGCCTGCTAGGAGACGAGTGGTGTATCGACCGTTTCAAGACATTGTACTTGATTTATTTCAACGCGACCTCGAATGGATACCATGGGACTCTATATGCAACCATGATGATGTTAACATTATGGTGTCATTATTCAATATTTACATTTTGTTTGAAGTTCATGCTCTTAGTAAACGCAATTTCTTTCGCAATGTGCCTACTCCTTGGATAATACCAACTATAAAACTAATGTGTAAGCTACGTGATAAAGCTCGTGGCCTGTATAGATGCACAAAACTGGATTCCCATAAAAACTATTATCTTTAACTATAGTTAAATAAAGCGGTTAGTTGAACAGTCCTTACAAAATGAAAAGAAGGCTTACTTCACCAAACACAACATTGATATTAGCGCCACCATATTATAAATATACATTGACACTAGCGCCAACATATTAGAGATACACATTGATACTAGCGCCACCATATTAAGAGACACATTGACACTAGCGCCACCATAATAAAGATACATAAATAAGAATAATTATTATTATATAGATTTTAATAAGACGTAAATAAGAATATCATTATATAGAATTGAATCATTAGTTCGATAGTATCAATGTGTATCTCTAATATGTTGGCGCTAGTGTCAATGTATATTTATAATATGGTGGCGCTAATATCAATGTTCCGGTCGTGTTGTAGTCTCGTCTCTTTAATGTGATGCAGCGGCACCGGCGGTGGGTGATAACAAATGTTTAGTATTTTTATGGTGAACTCACTTCAAATGATGATTTAATAAAAATACGTTGTAAAATCAAAATAGGAAAATTTACTCATGAAAGTAATCCATGACTTGGATCTCCGCGGTTACAATGATGCAGTTCAACCTGATTTAGCAATTTTATTTAGTACAGTTGATGATGAATTTTGAACAAAGATGAATTTATTTTCAAAAGTTAATGGTAGTATTAAAAACAACTTTGTTTCGTCGATTCGTCATTATCCATAACTTTTCCAAACAATGATACTGGGCATATCACTATTCTTCATAATATACAGACTACATTTAACACACATGGTGTCGTGTAAAATAATTTCTTTATTTTCGTAAAGTTATGTTTACTTACAATTTTAGAGCCTTACCACCCTATGTAGGTAGCTGGTAGCTGAATTTTTCTGGTTCAAATTTATAATTAATTTCAATTTTCATTTAGAAATAGATTTAGATTAGATAAATAGATTCTCTTTGACAAAAAAACTCTAATAAAGTTCAAACTTTATTCAAAATTAATGAACTATGGTCGAATGTCGACCACTGGGCGCCTACTAGTAATTATAAATACCCTAATCTTTGTCGCTCATGAATTTCTTGTTTAATTAGAATAGAAAAATAGTTAAAGCTACGCCTGGATGACAATGTCTTTGTTTTGACCCCAGAGTTAATTAAATATTTAATATACATTCATATGACGGTAGTTTGCGTCTCAGTTGAAATTTTGATGCTAAATATCGTACATATTTGAATAGTTTTGATCCTGTCAGTATGTATATGAAAGTATGGATTATATGCTATTGAACTCCAGGATGCTTCCAAGAACCAATGTTGTAAACAAAGTGATTAATCTAGCAAGATTTTTCAATGTTCTTGACATTCTGAATATAAAACCCATAACTTTGTTGCCTTTGATGTAATGCAATTATAGTGGTAAATATAGGTCAGTTTTGAACCAATTGATATACCAAGATCCTTTACTGTATTCTAACGCTGTTACAATGTATTGTTTTTTTTAAATATAGATACACTATTGGAGACCGTTTCGTCGTATAAATAAATGAAAGACATTTTTGTATATATCTTGTCATGTTATTTCGAACATACCCAAGACGTACATGATTAATGTCTTTATGTAACTGATGATAAGTTTTCTGTGTGCATAGTTAATTAGGTTTTATCAGGTTTCTTTTTTATAATTACAGTTATCAAAATGGAATAAATAAAAAAAAATATTTCCTATTTTTTCAAATATAAAAAATTTAAACACAAAATCGGACGGAGGAGATCGCCGCCTTTGAGCACACAAAAGACGTGATTTCTTTTAAGAAACGACCTCCAAGTACTAGGCTCTCAGATGAATTGAAGAGGCTGAGGTCAATAGCGGTGGCCCTCGACAGAATTGATCAGTAATATAAGGTAGTATCAATAATATATTTTCGATAAAATAAAGAATTTTTTGATACGATTCTCTTTGTTATGTTTCCCTGGTAACTTATACATCTGGATTTTTCTCGATACACATTAATTATTTTTGTTCAATATAAAAAAATCTTATTTTTATTTACTACCATGATTTTCTTATGCAATAAATAAATATTAATAATTCAATCAATTTTTACACAAAAACATTTGAATTATATTGACGACTACCTGGTGCAGGTATGGTGGAATTTCCTTTTCGTCCTAAGGGGCCCGCTAAAGTTCCTATAAAGGGAGCTTATTCATACTTTTATTATAATTCCACCTTCTGCAGATTAATATAAAAGCACCTCAATGGCGCATCCAACCCCATTACTACTTAACCCCTATAACAACCTTTTTCCTATTTTAAATAAACCCTATTAAATTTTTATCTTTTTTTTTTAAATAGTAGCACGGCAAAATGCCTGCACTATGCGTGATGGTAAGCACATTACAATCCAAAAACAATGGCGACCACCAAGTGACACACTATCCATCGCTGGACGCCGCTGTCATGCCGGCACGCGAAAAGCGGAATACACAGGCTGATCCCGAAACGCGACCCGCAGAAGCGAATCACTATGACGGGCTTTTTCGCCATATACGTGGTGGTTGCGACCCAGTCAGGCTGTAAAACCCTATCACCCCATTACTTAACCCTTCCGGAAAAGCGTAATGAATATAACAAAATCCTAAAAGGTCTTCTATCTAGCAGTTAATATAAAATCATTGTAGCCGTTTTGGAGATTATTCGTAATAAGCACCATTTTGTTTCGAAATTAATAGATTACAAATTACAATCACATCAATTCATCAACCATAGATAAGTAGAAAGAAGACACTACTCGCGGGAACTATGTGTTTATAACCGCATATTATTCTGGCACAGCAATCGGGAAACTGTTGTTTCAAGGCAGATACCATTAAATACTCATATAAGCATCAAATTATATCTTTATTTATACGGCAAAAATAAGCGTAATAATTCATTATTATCTAGGTAATAAAGACTAAATCCGGTAGTTAAAAAATAAGCCACGACTCAGCAAGCTATTCGGCACACTCTATCTTTACTGCTTATCTCGTAAACTTACTGAATATAGGTATTTTTAAGATACTAAATTTTACTCACGAAAATGTCCTTCTACATAACGTTACAAGATTTATACGTACACTAGGTTCAGCCTGTGATTTCTGTTGAGTTAATATAGATTTGACCTATCCTTCACAAACATTCTCTATATACATTACTAGCTTCTGCCCGCGATTTCGTCCGCGTGGAATAGTCAACGTGTACGCAGCTCGCGCAGCGGAAGCTCTCAAATGGAAAATAAAAAGCCCGATTTTGAAACATTCTTCATTGGTGCTCCGCTCCTATTGGTTTTCGCGTTTTGATATTATCACCTATAGTCTTCCTCGGTAAATGAGCTATCTAACACTGAAAGAATTTTACAAATCAGACTAGTAATTCCTGAGATTAGCGCATTCAACCAAACAAACTCTCCAGCTTAATAATATTAGTATAGATACTACTAGAAACTTCCAAGATCCTCCATTTTAGAAATAATTCGTCAAATACTAAATTCAATCCAATTACTCAGGCGCGTAATTTTAATTAAATATACGCAGGTACCATTACTTGATGGATTATTAAATATTACTTAACAAATTTTCGACAGTCGCAACGTGTGTTGGAGCAATTCTATTTTCTCCCGTAAACAGCGAACGATTTTCCCTTTGCACCGTGAAAGGAAATTGACTCGTGACTGTTACAAATCATAACGCCCTGGTACATTCGCGTGAATTTGTTATAAAGATTTTACTTTATGGATTTGTTTTAGATTTTTTTTAAATACTATGTTTTTCTTCTTCTTATATATGGAATTGTTGATGAACCCCATACAAATGCTAAAAATCAAGGTATTTGAAGTAGAATTACTTATTGCAGCACAGTAGGGAAAAAATTGCGTTACGCGTTACGCTTTCAACGGTATGTATTTTATAAGTGTGTCTGGGTAGTATACCAAAATGAGTAATTTATTTATACTACGGGATAAATTAATACATGAAGCCAAAATTTTGTACCCCTTTTTAAGCGAATTGCGCGAACGGATGAACTTGAAATTTAGCATAGTTAAAATTTATATGGAGGAGAAGTGCAGAAACCTATTTTTTTTTTAAATAAAATGCAATACAATCATACTAAATTAATAAAAATATACATTACTCACAGTACTACTTGAATGACACACAACATATACACACATGTAAACGAATAAGACGTTTTGACATCTTTCATTTTATTCTTACGTTCGACGAAAACCGTATGGCCATACCATGCTAACCTATTACTCCTCAACTTCTCTGTCACTGGTGCTATTGTCAATCTTCCTCTGACATACTCATTCTTAATCTTATCCATTCTAGTTACACCACACATCCACCTTAACACTCGCATCTCTGCCACATGTAGTTTTCTCTCATCCGTCTCTTTCGTCGCCCAGCACTCAGATGCGTACAACATGACTAGTCTTATAATAGTTTTATACACCTTCTCCTTGAGTTTCAAGGACTTTCGTTTTTTTTTTTTTTTTTTATGTCATAGGTGGCAAACGAACAGGTGGGTCACCTGCTGTTAAGTGATCACCACCATCCATGCACACTAACAACCCCAGAGGAGTCGTAAGTGCGTTGCCATCTTTCGGAGGGAAGGGTTAGGGGAGGGAAAAGGAGAGGAGAGGGGAGGGGAGATGGGTCTCCGGCGCTCTCACTGACCGAACGAAACGCAACAATGCAAGCACTGTTACTTCACGTCGGTTTTCTATGAGAGGGTGGTACTACCCCGAGCGAGCCGACCCATTCATGCTGAAACCAGTAATAGTTTCAGCGTGGCTCTACCACCATGAGTCGTGGTCGTGGGTAATAAGCTACACCAGACACCTTTCGCCATTTCATCCCCCATGCATTCATCCTATTCCTCACGTCCATGCAACCATCGTTTTGGATCAGAGAACCGAGATACCGGAAATCAGAGCAGGTCGGTAAGGATATGCCATTTAAAACTATAGGAAAAAATTAAATGGACCGCCGAAGTCGCAAAACAAATGTTCAGTTTTTAGTCTACTGATTTTCAAAACAACATTCTCCAGTTTTTCTCGCCATACACAAACAGCATACACCAAGGTGTCTCCTCCTGTGTATCTGATGTTAATGCATCCATAACTAGAAGGAAAAAATTAGGGCTTAAAGCTGAACCCTGGTGCATTCACACTATAATTAATATAAAAATTCAAAAGAGAACACATTTATATCATTGTTTTAAGTTTTCACTTCTATCTGCAGTCAGTGATAAGACTGTCTTTTTTGTCATTATATATAGATGAAGCAAAAGAATAAGCGAAGTTTAAATAATGAAGCGCTTGACACCGCTTAATATTGCTACGATCGTATCAATTATAATAAACGTCGTTCAAGCGCGAAAGTGCTTACGTTAAACCGTTAGTTAATCGGTGATATCTATCGGTCCATAGCGCTGAGAAAATCTACGAAATATTCGTTCAGGATTGTCCTTTCTACACAAAAAGTTTTTTCCCGACCTACAAGTCGTGACGAGGCAAGTCTAATCTTTTTATAGATCAAATCTAAACCGATCTGGTTCTGAATTTGATATTATTGAATTGAGACGAACTTTCGTGTACCTAATAAAGTACGAATAACACTCGTCAGGTTATTTAAATTAAAATGGGGCGTTTCACGCCTCACTATCTATACATACTAGAGGGCGCCCAAAGGTCGACATTCGACCATAGTTCATTGATTTTTTAAAGTTTGAATTTTATTAGGGTTCTTTTGTCAAAGGGTATTATTATGTTATAATATCATTGTAGAACGTAGAATGAAAAAGGGTAATTGGAACGTAAGAGTAAAATAATACATATAGTCGAGCATGGCAACCTCCTTCACAACCTTTTTTGACATTCTTTATTGACAGATGTCAAAATGTCTTTTTTATCTACATGTGTGTATACGTTGTGTAAAATTGAAGCAGTAGTGTGAGTAATGCATATTTTAATTAATTTAATGTACTTCTAATGCATTTTATATAAAATAAATAGCTTTCTGCACTTCTCCTCCATATAAACTTTAACTATGCCAAATTTCACGTTCATCCGTTCGCGCATTTCTCTCAAAAAAGGATACAAAGTTCAAGCTTCACGTAGTAATATATATGATGATCATAGAGTAACAAACCCGCGTGTAGTAAGCGGTTTCATAATTCTATGGTGATGATAATAAGAATTAGCTGTTACATACGGCTCCGCACGCGCTTTTTTAAAATGTATTAAAGAAATGTAAAATTGCGAGTAGGTCTATACATTACAGAAATGCTTTTAAAAAAACATTTGTAACTACGACACGAACGTCATCCACTGTAACATATAACGTGTACATTAAATATATGAATACTAATAGTATATCGGATGGGATGGGATTTATCATCAGCAACATACCTGGAACTTCAACCTACTATATACTAAACTCTCACTCCCTAACACTATAAGAAAGTAATGAAAATGTTAAGCTATACATTGTCAAACAATAAGTCTTAAATATTTTATCATATAGATATGATATGCCCATATTGTCGATATAATTAAATTATTCTTATACGTTGCTATATTCAGGGAGTTATATAGGCGCAAACACGGTAAATAATACAAAATGGCCACCAAATTGACCAAAACGATGATATAATTCAAATAACATACAAATATATGACTTGCAACTGTGTATATGTAGCTGATACCCGCGACTTGGATTGTCTGGTTTATTATATTACTAATATACCAGATGACTGTTTAGACACTCGCAATATTCTAGGATATGACACTTCATGGTCACATTTAACATATAAAATAATAATATTAAAACAAATACTAATAAACAACCAAGACAACCTAAGTTAAATTTGTTCTAAGACTTCAAAAGTATAACTACAAACGTGTAAATAAAATAATAAACTTGCCAAACGTTACAATGGGCGACCCGGAGTCAATAACTTTCGTTAGTAAATATATAAACAATAAGCCCTTTTGTTCTGTTCCTGATGATCCCACGTTCCCTTTACTGAATATAGTTACGAATTGTCTGTAGATGTAAAAAGCCTAACTATATGAGCGAGAATATCCAGTGTCTCGTCATTGGTCGCCTTTTAAGGCATTCAGCTAATATTAATCGAGGTACAGGAACTACCGATAACATCAACGGTGTTTCAGAATGGGGTAAATAGTAACCAATAATAGTAACTCTCCGATATAGTCAATAGCACGGGCGCAGGTCAATTACTACTCACCTGATATATACTTATATGAAAATATATATAATTTTGTTGTTTGTTATAAATCTGTACATATAATAAGTATGTAAATTTAACATTTCTGTACTTTTCGGATGTTTATGAAGAAAAATCATAATAATAATAATAATTAATAATAATATTATAAAGAGGTAAAGTTTGTGAGTTTGTGACGTTGTAAGGGGTAATCTCAGGAACTACTGCTCCAATTTGGAAAATTCTTTCCGTGTTATATCGCTCATTTATCAGGGAAGGTTATAGGCTATATATCATCACGCTAAGACCCATAGGAGTGGAGCAACATTCTTCATGTTGCAAAATCGGGGTATTTTTTCCTTTTCAGAGCTTCCGCTGCGTCTTAACGCAAAATAACTATTCCACGCGTACGATGTCACGGGCAGAAGCTATTAACTAATTATATTATCTATACTAATATCATAAAGAGGTAAAGTTTGTGAGGTTGTAGGCGGTAATATCTGGGGAGTCGGAGAAAAAATGGTCTAACGAAAACGTTTCTTACAAACGCTGCCTTAACGATGAGAGAGATATATGATTGAATTCTAGAGAAAAGTTGTAGCTTGATAATGCCTAGGGTCAGCTAGTAGCTAATGAAATACATTTCAGCCATTTTTAGAGATGTTTGTCTGTCTGTTTGTTTGTGTATCACTGCTTAAAGCAATGCGCTTGTGATAAAACATACCTTTGGGTAACACTTAGTCTTTGTTTCATTAAAATCGGTTCACTCTATCAATAGTTATTGTAATTTGAATGATGGCGCGAGTTAAATACAAGACTAGGTGAGAATGTGCATTTTCTGTCTGATTCCAAAACTTGGGTGTACTGTAGTATATGTCATATCTTCTACAGATGAATAAAATGATAAAGGTCTGCTGTTTGCGCGCATCACGCAAAAACTACAGAATAGAGAGGGGGGGTAACCGGACGACAATTTTTTTTTTCTCGAACTGACTATGCTATTGACCTGGCAAGGTCTTTACAGCTTCACCGGACTACTAAGGCCGAGCGCTTAGGGCACTCAGCCGATATTGGTTTTGGGTAACATACACAAGGGTGCACGCACACCTCGGCTTGGGCTGTTTCCTGGAACTGTCCTACCTAACTATTCTAAGCTATTCATACATATATACATTTGTGAACCATACAATCGAAATTGCATGATTCACAAATGAATACGTGTATATCGGATTGAAAGGACGACAATGCAACGGAAGTCCGTTACGATAATATTATGGCGTCACGTTTCTGTGCCATCCGGTCTTTTAATATTTTTGATTTTGTAAATAAATGGTTTATAAATATTTTTTTATAATAATATTAAATTAAATAATAATAAAAATCATACAATAGAACTAATTATGTATATAGGGGCGTGCGACCGCGCTGCCATCTGGTTTCAATATAAGTAAGTAACAATTTAAATCAACGTCATTATCTGTAGTGCCATCTTTTAGCTAATTCGGAACTTAAATTACACAGGAAATATTATTAGCAAGTCTTTGTTATAAAGTAAATAAAATATAGAACAGTAATCATAAACCAATAATCGTATTTGAATTATGATAGTAATTACATTATTATTTTACAATATAGAATGGTCGATGATAATAAATGTATATATTACTAGTGTTACTTCATCAATAAATGCCTTTTTAAAGTCTCATATGATGTATATATTTTTAACTTAATCATCATCTCTTATAACGCCAAAGAACTTTCACTTCAATCGCGTGTGACGGTTATACGCACTCATTTTTTTAACGCGCTCAGCTCAGCCAGCCAGCTCAGCGGGGAGGTAACGTTTTACAGCCTGACTGGGTCGCATCCACCATGTATATGGCGAAAAAGCCCGTCATAGTGACCCGCTTCTGCCGGTCGCGTTTCGGGATCAGCCTGTGCATATCTAGCCTTTCGCAGGCCGGCATAACAGCGGTGACCGGCGATGGATACTGTGTCACTCGGTGGTCGCCATTGTTTTTGGACTGCACTGTGCTTACCAAAAAATGTTTTTGACAGTGGCAAGCGGTGTGACGCGCATGCGCAGGAGAAATGAAATAAATAGATAACAGTTGTTTACAAAGAACTTTTGTAAATCTTTCAATTTTTTTACGTTTTTCTTTTGTACATAAAATAAATAAAGCGAACGAGGTCGCGCGTGTTAACTAATAAATAAATAAGTATATTTTGACTACATTATTTTATGTTTAAGAGTCATACACCCTTATATCGCAATCAATACATGGATATAGGGTAATAATCTACGTAAGGGTCAGGTCTTTATGAATAAATAATGTGTCGAACGATCAATACACTTGTGTGTTGTATTTATTATTAAATCCTACACAGTCTCTCGCTATAAATAGATATGTAGTGTATCCTTGTGAATGAGCTTCCTTTTCGGTGAATATTATAGCATAGTATATTGCTTTATCTGAATTGCAAATTTATTTATTTATTAATAAAGTTATTGCGATTCCTGAAAAAAAAAGGAGCAGATGCATTCCTTGGGAATAGTCTAAAGTTGGCTAGTTTTCTGTTACATAAAAATGGCAATATAACAAACAAACCATAATCTTCAAGAACTTCGTTTTTAACCGGAACGAAAAATTGTAAGGCTAAAAGACCTCATCAGACTTCGTAACTATATAATAATAATCATAAATACAGTGATACAACAAAATAATCCCAAGGAGGGTTGATGTCAGGCAGGCGGCCGATCGTAAAAATTAAGCCAAATCATATACCACAACATGAGAAACATGTTGTACCGACCCTACTAATGTGGGATAAGGGTAAGAAAAGAAGAAGTGTATTGCTTTTTCTAAGACCGCCTGGTTAGCTACTAATCTCCAAGTTGAAAACCTGTCACCAAGCACCTGTGGGTAGTATTCTTGCAGCTACACTCGAGATTCAGTCCCTCTAACTTTATCATATTTATCATCTTAGACTATTTAATTTATCATCAGGTGAGACTGTTTTCAAACGCTAGAACCTATAGAGTATTAAAAAAGATTATTAACAACAATTATTAATTTCGTATGTAAAATAACAGGGTGTGTCGTAACGACACATGATGTATGTTAAACTTTTGTATTACATGGAAACATTTTAATAAAAAAAATACAACAAAAAAACCAACGTAACGTGCTCAGGCGGTCACTCATCCAAGTATTAACCGCGTCCGACGTTGCTTAACTTCGGTGATCGGACAAGAACCGGTGTTTTCAACACTCTACCCGACACAGTGTTTACTTCTTTAATTTATGGCGCCATGTGTATGCCATACACAATTCCGCCAATGGCATGAGGATACAAACTATGTGCTATCTATGGCAGACAGTGTCATAAACGAAGGAGAGCGATTAAGTAATTCCAAATAGAAAATAATTCATTTCTGTTCAGACCTATTTATGTTAAGCACAAATATACATACAGGCAAAGTTAAGTACATACCTATTAAGAAATAGACAATCTGATTAAAGTTTGATTTTGTTAATTTTAATAAATAAGAACAAGGCATGTAAAATTAAAGGGTTATCTATACTAATATTATAAAGCCGGAGGGTTCGTTTCTTCGGTTGAACGCGCTAATCTCAGGTACTGCTGGTCCGATTTGAAAAAATCTTTCAGTGTTAGATAAGTCATTTATCGATGAAGGCTATAAGCTATATAGCATCACGCTAAGACTAACAAGAGCGGGGCATCAATGAATAATGTTTGAAAGTCGGCGTTTTTTTTCTTTTGAGAGCTTCCGCTGCGTGTTAGCGTTAGCCCCAATTAACTATTCTTCGCGAACGAAGTCGCGGGCAGAACCTAGTTAGTCACTAAAGCTAGGAGACACGTTAGGTTACTAGGATGGGGACACATAAAGATTACAGATCACAATTTCAACGCCCATAACTAATGTCACTTCAATCAATACACATATCTCTAAAAATAAATAAATGTAAATTCTGATTCTATTTTTACATAAAATAATCCGGTATTCTAAATACAGTTGGATTCTGAATAAATTTATTCAACGCGGACACACTCGCCACATGTCGCATACGTTATCACGGCGTTTTTCTGTCGACGCTATCTGACATTCCGAATGATACGAAGCCATTGCATATGCAGTGAAATGCATTCCGAACTGGAAACATAATAAAATTCGATTTTATTATGTCAAAATATGAATAAAACATTTCGATGTATCGTATAACGAATGAGAATCGAATAAGCTCGATGTACAATTTTCGAAAATCTACAGTAATAAAATAAAACTGAAGAGTTTGTTCGCTTAAGGGCACTAATCTCAGGAACTACTGGTCCGATTTGAAAAATTATATCAGTGTTAGATAGCTCATTTATCGAGGAAGGCTATATTACGCTAAGGCCAATAGGAGCGGAGCGCCAATGAAGAATTTTTCAAAATGGAATATCAACCCGATGTCCGCAAGTACGAAACGCGGCATGTTCCAACGAATTTTTCGGAATTCGCGTGCATTTACTAGTTGGTAACACTGGCAGACTATGAAGGAAAACATCTAGAGGAAATCTGAACCTGAGAAATGTATTTGGACATGTGACAGTGGTAAAAATATAGAACTGTGCATTTGTTGGAGTTTGAAATCGCCGATACGTCGTGGGCTAGCGTGGTGATTATGCACATAGCTTCCTTCGGGAAGAGGCCTGTGGCCTTGCAGTGGGTCTCTTACAGGCTGATGATGATGACAGTATTTGTACACGCTTGCAACTGGCGTAGAAAAATTTAAAAGATATACAACTACCAATTGCTTGGGGTTTGGTTTACATTAATGTAAGTATGAGTTGAGGATAGTACAGTTTCTACTGGATATAAGGTAGACTATGCCCCTTTCTGTACCCCTGGTAATAGTATGCAAAATGTGATAATTATCTGTTGAGTAATTAAGTATGAGAGCCGTAACACACAAACACACTTACTTTCGCATATGTAAATAATAATCAAGATATATGTATTCTCATTCTCTCTGTATTCTCTTTTATTTTCTCCCAATACTCCCTCTTACTTAACTCCACATCTTCAGTTTTTATGCTCTAATCATCACCTTAACCTTTGCTCTTCTAATAATCTTTCTTATTCTTTGCTGTCCTATCCATGCTTCCGGTCTTGTACATTCCTCTTTCTTTATCCAATCTATTCTCCCATGAAATGCGCTTCCTTTTGAAATCAGGATGTCATATAACCGTTTCAGTTTTAAAGTCAGGGTACGTCGGCTTTACCAGTCTCATTTAGCAGAATTATCTGGTTAATGCTGTATTTAGTACTTGATGTTGACTTATTATACTTTTATCTATGTATGATGTTGTTATATGTATGTATTATATATATGTAGTATATCGGTGTCGATATTTTATTTATATATTGTTATATTAATTAGGTTAAACATAATTTTATAAAAATTTCTTTTTTACACCTACCAACATTTATCTCTGCATCACGTAATGGTTGACTGGTAGAGAATGCTTTCGGCATTAAGTCCGCCGTTGCGTATTTAATACATAAATAAATAAATATAAAATAGTGCTTTTAAAATCATCAATAACAATAAATGAATGATTTGTACCATGAACAGTTATTATATTATACTTTTAAATTAAGTAGTTGAATAAATCTATATATTTAATATGAATGTAAATCTACCGTGTCTGTGCCTTTTAGATTTTAAAAAGTTATTATATTATACTTTTAAATTAAGTAGTTGAATAAATCTATATATTTAATATGAATGTAAATCTACCGTGTCTGTGCCTTTTAGATTTTAAAAACAATCATTCTTGCAGGTTTCTACGAATAAGTAATAAAATACATTTAAATCATTTTTAGAAATGTCTGTCTGTCTATTTGTTTGTACGAACACGCATCACTTCTAAACGACTATGGTCATGATAAAACCTCTTCAAGAAAATCATAAAGCATATCTTCAAGTAACATTTAGTCTCTGCTTCATTAAAATCGGTTCGGTCTATCAAAAGTTATTGTAATTTTAATGACGACGCGACTTATGTACGAAAGAAAAACATATAAGTTATTAGAGTTAATACGTTCAGATAACATTATTAGTCACCGTTTTGTACATCGGGTTCCACGCGGATGAAGTCGCGGGCAAAACTAGTATATAACAATAGAAAGGACATACAATAGTGCATTTAAAATTATCAATAACAATGTTTGAATTTGTATGATAGACGCATATTTAAATTATACTTTTAAATGAAGTAGTTGAATAAATCAGTAATATTTTCATCTTGGGGAAATTGAATTGTCTAATAGCTTCTTATAGGTTTCATATATGTAAAAGCTTTTATACTTCATACTACATATTTCAATAAGATTTTTAAGTTAGCTTAATTCGCAATTTTTACATAACACGCATAAAATGCAATAAACATTTTTTTTTTTCGAACTGACCACGCTATTGACCATGCAAGGTCTTAACAGCTTCACCGGACTACAATAAACATTATTTATATTTACTAAGCCTAGTGTTAACGCAAAAGAAATTTTATGAAACAACAATTCTCACCTTGAGAGAGTGAAACGATGAATATAAACAATCCTTAATAATTCTGACTCTAAAACATATATATAAGAATTAAATTGAGGTGACTGTTTGTTAGGGCAAATCTCCAAAACCGATTTTGACAAATAGTTTCAGGATATTTAAATTACAGTATCATTATAATTTCCCGTAGGAAGTAAGTAATAATGACAAATACCAACTTAAAATTGGTAAAAGATATAGGAGTATAGAAAGTATATGATAAAAATTGTTATTAAAAAACCAACCACCACATTAAACCAGACAAAGTATAAAGTATAAGTAAGTAATTCGTGTACATTCACCAAACTTATACCAAACCACCATACACCAAACAAGGCAGACAACGAATAAAAAAAAATCGTGAGGAAACTGAGAATGGAAAAAAATCTGATGAATATACTCGTTACTTTTTCTGAATAACAAAATCTGTTTTACTCCAGCAGTGGGACGCTGACAAAAGTATTTCGTTTTTATTTTAAACTACCAGGCGCACATAAAACTGTAGGAGCGAGTGACAAATTACCGCTACAAATAAAACACATGTCTACGCGAAGGTCGCACTAGTTCAATCTGGAAGAGTTATGGCCGCGGTAGATTGGAACCGCTCGATAAACCTACATCCTTGTCGAGATTCTGCAACCTTGAGGTGTTCTACGTACGAGGCAAAAAGTTTTTTGACACCATGCCAGATGAGATGGCGTTTTGAGATACAGACACTTTTCTGTCTTGAATAATATAAGCGAAAATGAATTAGTGCCTTGACATGAGTTTGGCGAAGAAATCGACAAAAAGTTTCGTGAAGGAGGTAATATTAAGTAGTTCGTGACTGCGGGTTTGTCCACGTGAATTTAATATTTATTATATTACTAGCTGACCCGGTCACTGAACACACAGAATATGAATGAAAGAAACATGGAAATGAAATAAAAATTGATACAGAAAAAGTGAGGTTACAATATTAACAGAACACGTGCACCAAAGAAATTCAAATTTAAAGCGCCATCTGGTCGAAACTGATGAAACTTACAATTAATAACAACAATCAACATTGATAATCGTTTAATTTGTCATTAAAATATATTGAGGCCATTAACCGAAATTATCCTATCTCTTAAGTTGGACCAAATTATAGAGAATTGCAAACTTTCATGAAGATCGGTTGTGTAGTTTCGAAGTAAGACTGCGACCAGTTTGTCACTTAATAGGGTTATTAAGTGTAAAATAGAGAATATTCGGAACCGTCTATCCTGTTCAACATTGCTTGTTTATTTGGTCGTTAGAATAGCTAACTCCATTTAGTTTTAAATATCTCTTTTAAGATATATTTAGAATCCATGCAAAGTTATTTTATATAGTGGTTGTACTGTACAATTGTGTGAGTTTGGGTTGCTCTTACCACACACAGATTCTAATACCAGCTCCGAGGAATACTTACGTATGTCTTGTTTGGAGAACATCAAAAGTTTGCAGGCCGTCACGACCGTTACGAATACCGATGGATTGTTCATGGGCATATGTCAGGCTATTGGGCTATTGCAGTTTTCAGTTCGCAATACATAAAAAAATGGAATTGCCTGCCTCGAAAACTAGGGTTCCGGAATGAGTTATCTGCTGAAGTTTTTCTATGAGACTGTAGTGTAGGTTTCTTCAAGAGGGCAATAAACATGTTTTTGTATTGCAAGCGTTAAATAAACTGCGAACCACAAGCTTGTTTGCCCTCATTGTGATGTAAAAATGCAGTTCAAACAAACAGTTAATATAACGCCACATTCCTCAGACATTGACAATAATTATTTAATTATTTTTGTATTATTCGCGTAGTGATTCACTAACTTGTTGTAGTTATTTGTAACTTTTGTATGTTAAGACAAAAAGTTATTTTGAATTTACGTGCCTTCTTTCGTCAATTATATATTTATTATGTTTGTTTTATTCTCACGTCATGTGATGTACTTCTGATGTTATTTTTTTTTTATAACAATCTTTCAAAATATTACTGCCCTAGTACAAGCAGGTACATTGCAAATATCTTGCGATAATTTCTACGATCTAACAAGATGGCGGCCCCCTTCTTAGACCTTTCCAAAAAGTTTTTGTGGCATCTCGAAATTTATTTTCTGTGGTATTCTTTTCCATCCATTTCACTTATGCACAATAACCGAACCTTATTACGTAAAATACCACAAAATAATAAAGAAGACGCGCAAAGCCATGAGTACAGCTAGGATACTACGTACTGGTAACTTTACACTTCCATCTATCTTCCAATAGTTTTTTGTATTATGTCTATCTGTGATATGTATTATTAGTGGCCCGAAGATATGTTGCTTATAGGAATTCAAATATATTTAAATTATTTAAATATAGCTTAGAGTTCTTGGCGTCTTAGTCTGTGGGTTTTATATTTTATACATAATCTTGTATTATTTGACTTTATATTTTATAAAACTGGCGGCATTTTACGGAATACAATTCGGTTATTGTGCGTAAGTGAAGTAAATGGGGAATAATTCCCGAATTAGAGCAATTTATAATATGAGGCCTCGCGAATCATTAAAGACTAAGTTTCAGGAATTCGGTATCTTAACTCTGCCCTCCCAATATATTCTTGATAATTTAATGTATGTCCGCAAAAACTCAGATATGCTGGATCTAGTAAAAGACCAGCATAATTTAAATACTAGAAACAGCAACAAATTGGTAATTCAATGCTTGAGGCTCACTAAGTCCAAAATCAGGTTTTAGGTAATAGTGTTAGGTTTTATAACAAAGTCCCAAAACACATTACCGATTTGCCTGATAGTGTGTTCAAGAACCATGCCAAGCGGGTTTTAATATCTAAAGGCTATTGTAGGGTGAATCAATATGTGAACGATTGTGACGTCTGGAAATGACGTCCTTCTCTGTGCATTCACTAATAACGAATGTAAATATTTATGTTCCTGTGACAGTATATGACATGAAAAGATAAACCAGATCTAGTTTCTTGCCGGTTCTTCTCGATGACTGGGCTGTTTTCCGAACCGGTGGTAGCTTTGACGTTCATAAGCGCCTTCTCAGGACCTAAATTGAATATAGGATATTTTGATTTTGATTGATAATACCACGGTGCATGAATTCTGAGATGCCATAAAAACTCCCTTGAAAGTTCTAACAAGGGGTGACCCCAAAACCCATCTTGGTAGAACATTGAAATTATCGCAAGGCACCTATAATATATAATCGACAATGGCAGTAATAATATGGAAGATTGGTTGTCAGCAATAAATTAAAAAAAATTAAAAACTACAACAATACACCCGAGTTTTTCATTTTTATGCCATACTAGAAGAAGCTTAAAATCGACCGACTGGAATCTAACGATCCTCTCGTAAGTGGACGGGAAATGTTGTGCAACATGCAAGCAAAAGTTTCCGGACGTTTGCAAGCTATTACATTAGGGATGTGACATTATCGACAGTTCTTTATTCCCCGGAGATATGTCGACCGGGATTATAGAAAGATGATGTAAGATAAATAGTTTATGTCCCGCTTTATGTGTTAAAGTTTTGATAAAACACACACAAACACAATTCAATATAGTGATTACAAATTAGTGACTACAACGAACTATGTTTGATGAATATTATTGTCAATTCTGTAGCGTCGTATTAGAATCAAATCAAATCAAATCTGTATAAAAGAGAATTCGAAGGGACCAAAATCTCTTTTTCGCTCATAGACTTTTCTCTGTAAACTAAGTCTTACTAGGAGTTTTTTTTTATAGTAGCACGGCAAAATGACTGCACTGTGCCTGATGGTAAGCACAGTACAATTCAAAAACAATGGCAACCACTAATTAACACACTATCCATCGCTGGTCGCCACTGCCATGCCGGCCTGCAAAAAGCTGGATATACACAGGCTGCTCCCGAAACACGACCCGCAGAAGCGAATCACTATGACGGGCTTTTTCGCCATATACATGGTGGTTGCGACCCAGTCAGGCTGTAGAACCCTACCACCCCGATTCCGCTATTGCCTCGTTCGTTATTCAGCAGGGTGCACCACGTGCAGGTGAGGTTGGCTTGTACGTTGAGGTTCTAAACTCGAATCAAAGACATCGACAAGAAGTTACGAAGTTTGTTACAAAAAGGGGGAACTGAATGATTAATGTATTCAAGTTCTGAGTGAGTTTGTATGTCAGTGTCTATTTTAGCTCCATTTGCACGTAAGTACGTGAGAAATGAAGTAGTCGTTTTTCTCGTGTGCGAAATATGTGTTTAATTGCATAAATTAATGCAATTTTTTTTCAATAATGGAAGAAATTATACGAAGTGACTTTAGAAATGTTTACATTTGTGTGTGGTGTACCCTGCATGTTGTTTTTTTAGTTTTTTTAGAAGACAAATCGGTGTCGTGAACCTGCTGCTCGAATATACTTATCTGATTAACGTGTTAAGATGTAGATAGTGGAGTAGGTATTCGTCTAATTATTTTAATAGCGGGGAATCAATTATTAAACTATTACATTACATAGTATAAAATAAAGTCCCCTACCGCGTCTGTCTGTCTGTATGTTCGCGATAAACTCAAAAACTATCGAACGGATTTTCATGCTGCTTTCACCGGTGGATAGAGGGATTGATGAGGAACGTTTAAGTATATAATTTGTCAAGGATTTTTTTATATACAGGGCGGGACAACGTCTGCCGGGCCCGCTAGTT
>MU160899.1:2617-22879 GCA_015888305.1 Antheraea pernyi | reverse complement strand
TGCCTGATGGTAAGCACAGTACAATCCAAAAACAATGGCGACCAACGAGTACATACTGTCCATCGCCGGTCGCCGCTGTCATGCCGGCCTGCGAAAAGCTGGATATGCACAGGCTGATCCCGAAACGCGACCCGCAGAAGCGAATCACTATGACGGGCTTTTTCGCCATATACATGGTGGTTGCGACCCAGTCAGGCTGTAGAACCCTACCATCCCGCTTCCGCCATTGCCTCGTTCGTTATTCAGCAGGGTGCACCACGTGCAGGTGAGATTGGCTTGGATGTGTCACAAGTGTTAGATGATATTTGACACCCCTTACACCCCATATATCATTCAGCAGTGGGAAAAAAAAATGAAGAATATCTCCCTCCTTCGTTTCTCAGGTGATTTTCTTTAATCTCTTTTTTCGTAGCTATTAAAAAGCTTTAGTGTTATTAGTAAAAAAAATTGAAAATGTCTTTTTTTCTATGGTCGAGGTTCGACCACTGAAAGAGCATTCGTAAGTGTAAATCTTCTAGTATACTGAATACAAAACCTGTATCCTGTATCCTGCATCCAACCTGCAACCTACATCAGGAGATTTGCAGTGATAATATAAATATGTATATATTGTATAGGTATTATTAATTAGAATTAGACATAAATGCTTTCAAAAAGAAAACAAAAAAGCTTATACCCTTAAAGAAATCTATTTTTTTCTGCAACTCTGTTTTTACATTTTCTATGCGTTTCTCCAATTTCTACATTTTGTCAAATATTATATTATCACTAGCAGGCTCGGCGGACGTTGTCCTGCGTTGATAATAAAAACAAATCCTAAAAGTCAACCGCAACGTCACGTACCGAGTCCAATTGAATCCACGTGTCCACTGGAACACGCACACAAAATTTCATCAAAATCGGTCCAGCCGTTTAGGAGGAGTTCTGTGACATACACACGAATAGAAGAAATTTATATATAAAGATAAACCCTGTCTTACAAAATACGCAAAACCTCCGTGTTAGATTCACAACATTAAGAAATGATTCATAAATAGCAAGTGTTGGACACACAACTCAAGGCATTCAACATTTGAAAACGTTATTAAACTTTAAAAGTATCGACTGTCGATAAGATAAGTGACAATGAATTAACCCCTTCACTAAAACAATCCGATGTGGTAACCCACATTACACTGTATTAAATTTGAATTTACCCTCGCAACCTGAATCCAGTGTTGTAGCTGAAAATATTAGTTTTAAATAACAATAATTTTTATTATATTATCTATAGAAGTTTTTGCATAAATCTGTGTAGTAAGCTTCAGTAAAATCAAAACGGTTGTTTTCGGAACCGGTGGTAGCTTTGACGTTCATAAGCGCCTTCTCAAGGCCTAAATTGAATAAAGGATATTTGGATTTTGGTTTTGATTTTACTGAAGCTTACTATACAGATTTATGCAAGGCGCTTGTGAACGTCAAAGCTACCACCGGTTCCGAAAACAACCCAGTCATCGAGAAGAACCGGCAAGAAACTCGATCTGGTTTATCTTTTCGCGTTATATATTTTTACAATACATAAATAGTTACATTTGTTATTAGTGCATGGATAGAGAGGGGCGTCATTTCCACTACTTCGCGAAAGGTATATAAAATACCCAAGCTCATTTCGTACAATGGTTTTTGAACGCTGTGTTGAACAGAGGTCATATTGCAATTGAAATAATGCAGCAAATTTCGTGGGTGTAGATTGCAGTATTATTCTTTATAGCTTTCAGTGTTTTGCCACAATCTCACGTGATGTTGAATGACACTGTGGTCTAAGAAGTAACATGCTAAACTCACTCTCAAATGTAGCTGACCGAACACATCTATAGGTGGCTGGAGATAGATATTAAAATTTGAGGATACGAACACATCTATAAGTGGCTGGAGATAGATATTAAAATTTGAGGATGATCGTTGAGGAGACAGGCTTAATAATGCTCATACCACCATGCTGTAGTAAGTGGTAGAGCCACGCTGAATCTATTACTGTTTTCAGCATGAATGTGGACGGTTCGCCCGGGGTAGTACCACTCTCTCACAGAAAACCGACGTGAAGTAACAGTGCTTGCATTGTTGCGTTGCGTTCGGTCAGTGAGATCGCCGGAGGACCGCCTCCTCTACCCTTCCTCCTCTCCCTTTCTCCCTTCTCTTTCTCCTTCTATCCCCAAACATAGGATGGCAACGCACTTGCGACTCTCCTGGTGTTGCAAGTGTCTATGAACGGTGGTGATCACTTAATATCAAGTGACCCAACTGTTCGTATGCATCCTATGATATAAAAAAGAAAAAAAATGCTTATTCTGCTGTTTTTGTTTTCAAATTGCGATAAAACTTGTTGAATTATCATCATCAATAATAATAACGGACAACAGATAAACAACAGCATTATTGATATATTTTTTTTTAATAACTTGATACTCATTGCGTATAAAGCAGAAGTGAAAACTTCAGAAGCACTTTTCAGGTAAACAAAAATCATGAAACTCGCGTCATCGTCACCGAACGCTTTCCATGAGCTATATATATACTGTTTCATGATCAGAGCGCGGCAACGTCCACCGGGCCCGCTAGTTACTAAATAATTCAAACTATAATTAATTTCAAAATTCAAAAGAGAACACAATTATTCCATAGTTTTGAGTTTTCACTTCTGTCGGCAGTCCTTATGACTACTTCGATTTTTTTGTTACTTGGTTACTTATTGCAACGTTTTGTTTTGTGCATACGTCATAAATAAAACAATTCCACTAAATAAGTATCAGATTATTGTGCAAGGACTGCTGATGGAATTATTATATAAAACATCTCCCACGATGTCTGCTTTATAAATTATTTAAAAATGAATATCACGAATCGAGGCAAAATACAAATAATCTTGGCAGTACCTGTGAGTTTTGGTGCCAGTTTTTCGTCCAAGACGTCTTGGTAAGACCATCGTCTTAAGCTGTAACTTTCATATAATTTATTAGAACTGACGTCTTTTAAAAGTGAATATTTCAAACTTATACGTCATATCTCTTAAAAGCCAATACGTTGAGGTTCTAAACTCGAGTCAAAAACATCGACAAGAAGTTACGAAGTTTGTTACAAAAAGGGGGAACTGAATGATTAATGTATTCAAGTTCTGAGTGAGTTTGTATGTCAGTGTCTATTTTAGCTCCATTTGCACGTAAGTACGTGAGAAATGAAGTAGTCGTTTTTCTCGTGTGCGAAATATGTGTTTAATTGCATAAATTAATGCAATTTTTTTTCAATAATGGAAGAAATTATACGAAGTGACTTTAGAAATGTTTACATTTGTGTGTGGTGTACCCTGCATGTTGTTTTTTTAGTTTTTTTAGAAGACAAATCGGTGTCGTGAACCTGCTGCTCGAATATACTTATCTGATTAACGTGTTAAGATGTAGATAGTGGAGTAGGTATTCGTCTAATTATTTTAATAGCGGGGAATCAATTATTAAACTATTACATTACATAGTATAAAATAAAGTCCCCTACCGCGTCTGCGTCTGTCTGTCTGTCTGTTCGCGATAAACTCAAAAACTATCGAACGGATTTTCATGCTGCTTTCACCGGTGGATAGAGGGATTGATGAGGAACGTTTAAGTATATAATTTGTCAAGGATTTTTTTATATACAGGGCGGGACAACGTCTGCCGGGCCCGCTAGTTAAACTATAAAGGACAGTGAATACTTAGTTTTCTGCTCGCATTACACCCTGATAATGCCCACGAGACCCGTAAATGCACAAGGCGATGTCCAGGAGAATACTCTAATAGTCATAATCTCTAAGACATCAGGCTATTTAAGCACAATCTAAATCAATATCCGACATATATATAGTATATCCTACCCCGATTGTACTAATTACTAGATCAAAGGATAAACTAGATAGACCAAGTCTAAATCTAAAAAAAAGCAAGGTTAAATAAAACTTTTTATAGTTTTATTATCCCATATCGAACGTGTCTTACCAAGCGTACATGAATACTAAAGAGATAGTAACATATAAATGGGTAATTTCAAACATTGCTTCACAGGAACCACATTGAAAGGAGCGCGTCTAAACGATGGCGCGGCTCGGCACGTCGCATCATATCTGCGTGTATTTGTGAGTAATTCTATTACACTGAAGCTATCTTTTCCTTCGTTATGTTTGCCTGGTGTTTTAATGCAACGTTTATATAAAATAAAATAATAAAGTGCAGAATATGGTTTATCTTTTCGCGTTATATATTTTTACAATACATAAATAGTTACATTTATTATTAGTGCATAGATAGAGAGGGGCGTCATTTCCACTACTTCGCGAAAGGTATATAAAATACCCAAGCTCATTTCGTACAATGGTTTTTGAACGCTGTGTTGAACAGAGGTCATATTGCAATTGAAATAATGCAGCAAATTTCGTGGGTGTAGATTGCAGTATTATTCTTTATAGCTTTCAGTGTTTTGCCACAATCTCACGTGATGTTGAATGACACTGTGGTCTAAGAAGTAACATGCTAAACTCACTCTCAAATGTAGCTGACCGAACACATCTATAGGTGGCTGGAGATAGATATTAAAATTTGAGGATACGAACACATCTATAAGTGGCTGGAGATAGATATTAAAATTTGAGGATGATCGTTGAGGAGACAGGCTTAATAATGCTCATACCACCATGCTGTAGTAAGTGGTAGAGCCACGCTGAATCTATTACTGTTTTCAGCATGAATGTGGACGGTTCGCCCGGGGTAGTACCACTCTCTCACAGAAAACCGACGTGAAGTAACATCTTAAAAGCCAATACGTTGAGGTTCTAAACTCGAGTCAAAAACATCGACAAGAAGTTACGAAGTTTATTACAAAAAGGGGGAACTGAATGATTAATGTATTCAAGTTCTGAGTGAGTTTGTATGTCAGTGTCTATTTTAGCTCCATTTATACATAAGTACGTCAGAATACGTAAATTAATGCAATTTTTTTTAAATAATGGAAGAAATTATACGAAGTGAGTTTAGAAATGTTTACACTTGTGTGTGGTGTACCCTGAATGTTGTTTTTTTAGTTTGTGAAGACAAATCGGTGTCGTGAACCTGCTGCTCGAATATAATTATCTGTTTAACGTGTTAAGATGTAGACAGTGGAGTAGGTATTCTTCTAATTATTTTGATAGCGGGGAATCAATTATTAAACTATAAAGAACAGAGAATACTTTGTTTTCTGCTCGCATTACACCCTGATAACGCCCACGAGACCCGTAAATGCACAAGGTGATGTCCAGGAGAATACTCTAATAGTCATAATCTGATACTCATTGCGTATAAAGCAGAAGTGAAAACTTCAGAAGCACTTTTCAGGTAAACAAAAATCATGAAACTCGCGTCATCGTCACCGAACGCTTTCCATGAGCTATATATATACTGTTTCATGATCAGAGCGCGGCAACGTCCACCGGGCCCGCTAGTTACTAAATAATTCAAACTATAATTAATTTCAAAATTCAAAAGAGAACACAATTATTCCATAGTTTTGAGTTTTCACTTCTGTCGGCAGTCCTTATGACTACTTCGATTTTTTTGTTTCGAACGTGTCTTACCAGGCGTACATGAATACTAAAGAGATAGTAACATATAAATGGGTAATTTCAAACATTGCTTCACAGGAACCACATTGAAAGGAGCGCGTCTAAACGATGGCGCGGCTCGGCACGTCGCATCATATCTGCGTGTATTTGTGAGTAATTCTATTACACTGAAGCTATCTTTTCCTTCGTTATGTTTGCCTGGTGTTTTAATGCAACGTTTATATAAAATAAAATAATAAAGTGCAGACAAAATATACTTACTAATTAATTATTTATTTAGAGCAACGTTTATTTTATTCGCAATCTGGGCAGATAATATAACTTCGAAAGATTATACAGAACTTTGTAGCAGTGTAAAGATGTCTACCAAATATAATTAATTAGACAAAATAACGTGCGCAAATTGCTGATTTCCCTCAAATTTGTGAAAGAGGATGGTCTGGACAAACTCAGTCTGAAAGATGCTTCCAGTTTTGTGGTCTTCAGCACTGGCGGCCTTGTTTCTCGACAATCTTTTTGGCCTCTCTGGATTTAGTCACAAGTTCTCTCTGAGTATCTCGGCATTTATTTGTCCTTAAGTTCTCTCAATATTATACATATATTATAATACGTATATATACCAAAATTTTTGTTCTGCGAATCTATATTCTGAGTGATCAAAAGTATATCGACAACCGTACGCTCGTACGCTGTTCAGAGAAGCTAATATGCCTATTACAGATAAATACCGTTTGAACTATACCAAGAATTGGCCTTTTTTTTCGAAATGACTACGCTATTGACCTATTAAGGTCTTAACAGCTTTTGCCGTACTACTAAGGCGAGCGTTTAAGGCACTCAGCCGATTTTATTTTGACAACTAGCTCAAGAGTGCGCGGCACACCTCGGCTTGGGCTGTTTCCTGATACATGCAATTCGCGACCTAACTGAGCTAACCTAAGCTAGCTATTCATACATATATGAGTTGTTGAAACATATATCTGTACCAAGTATACATACCTCAACAACTCTTATATATAATCCCGAGTCCGGATCAAAGGGAGCTGTGGGCGATGTGCAATGCCTCACAGGGGACCTACAATGCCTAGGGGGAAGCCCTAACACTTCTTTCTTCTCTTCAGCCGGCGCGGCGACACGACGACACGAAGAGAAGCACGCAGACGCACCGAAAAGTGCGATTTGGCGTACTGATAAGTACGGTTTCCTCTGTTCTGAAAAGAACAGGCAAACGACTGACGGCAGACAAGATAGAAACAACGACTGACGAACGAAATAGAACACGTATACGAATTCTCGATACGAACAAAGAATGAATTTACACTCGCGTGAAAACACCAACTGACTAATGACGTCACGTAAAAACAAAAATAATTACGTATCGAGAGCACATGAGCGCGCGTCCGCTTGCTACGAACACAACAATCGGACTCCGCCCCTCTGTTGAAACATATATCTGTACCAAGTATATATACTTCAACAACTCTTATACATATTTCGTATCGGATAATATTCTAAACTATTTCAGTTTGATAAGGGAAAAAAATAAAACCCTTCCACTTGTATGTGTAAGCGTGCACGTATGTGGAAGTGATATGTGTAATGTTGTCGCAGTGATGTAAGATTTTGTGTCACTGTATCGTGCGAGCAGCGTACTCAAGGGTTCCACGCCGAGGGAACGAACCTAGGCTTGAGCAGCTGCCGAGGGGGGCCTAGTCTGGTGTGCGGGAGCGAAATTTACCCCCAGACCACGGCGGCGTGATCTGTGGTTACACGGGCGTGGGCGTGAGCACGCTCTGTTTGAAGAGACAGGCTGGTACTGATCGTTCACTGCCGTTATTTCATCGGGAGGGTCGGTGACAACGATTGCCCAATTACCGTAACCTCAAGTGTTATGTTGTGGTTATGGAAAGTAATCATCAAACACAACTTATCCACTGTTCTATAATTTATGATCACCGACACTTCAATTTGAATCAATCCGTCAGTAATCAATCAATCCATCCAACTTTCATACTGTATCACCTGGGATAGCCTTTTACACATAATTAACCTCGATACAGTGTTAAATCAAGTTATAGTGATATATAACGCACATAGCGTTTAATAACATCTACAACTTGTCATCTATCCATGTTAACCAATCAGGTGATCATTTGACAACAGTACTAATGCGATCTCTATCTATCAATCTCATATCATTTCACTTCACTTAACTCCTCAGCTAATTTTTTAAGACCGACATCTCAAAATGGAGGATCATGTCTTTAAATATTTTAGTCGTTTTTTTTTTAAATTTTAATTTGTTTTTAGTCATGTTTTTCAAATGTTGTAATAGATCCGCTGTTTTCTATAACTTATACAGCCAACAGTCTGTTGACCAGTGCCTCATGAGGTCTAAATTTGTTTGTATGGAGATTAAAATACTATGGTTTTGGACAGTCGAAGTGTTAAAACTTCTTCTATTTTATTTTTGGCAACCAGTCTTCTAGTAGACTATTACTGCCATTGTGAAGTGAGTATCGATATTACAAGTTTCTTAATATCATTTCAATGAACTAACAAGACGGTGGCCATCTTGTTAGAACTTTCCAGGGAGTTTTCGTGGCAAGTCAGAATCCATGCTCCGTGGCATTATTTCCGATCCACAGTAACCAAACTATATTACGTAAAGCACCACCAACATTACACAATATATAGCCAAATAACACAAGATTCTGAATAAAATATAAAGACCACTACATGGCATTCCAAGATCCCGCCAAAATTCCAAGTGTTAAAACTGTGTGTCAAGTGTGAGGCTTGACTGACGCTGTCAAACATTAATAAGAAAGGTGGGCGGGGAGATTTCTTTTGGCAGGATCTTGCATGATGTAGTGGATTTTATATTTTATTAATTATTTTGTGTTGACTCTATATTTTGTAATATTGGTGGTGTATTACGTAATATAGTTCGGTTATTGTGCACAAGTGAATTAGATGGGAAATTATACCAGGGAGCATGAATTCTGACTTGCCACAAAACTTCATGGAAAGTTAGAACAAGGAGGCCACTATCTTGTTAGAACATTTAAATTATAAGAAGAAACTTGTAATGTTACCTATTAGCTACTCGATAATGGCAGTAATAATCTAGAAGTAGATTTTTTAAATCAACTGAAATTTTACTTACACTGAGACCACGTCTTGAAACCATTGTTTTTGATTACTGACATTTATTTATGATATGTAAATATATAGTAGCACCATATTTATTACTAGAATTGTTTCTTACTACAACTCCCAATAGACACGCAGTTACTCATGCTCCACTAACAATTTGCGTTATTAGACAAGCAAGATCCTTCTCATTCTTCCTTCTCGTTGTCTTAATAGAATTGTTCTATAGCGTTATTCCTTTTTTTTTTAATTTATTCATTTGTAATTTTGTGTGTGTATCTATATTGCCATCCGGTATTCTTAAAAATTAAATATCTCCGAAGGTTTGCCTGGAAGAGATCGCACTAAGCGATAAGGCCGCCTAACTGTACATATATTGTCAACTGATGTCTAATATTGTATATTTAGAAACGTGTGTGCAATAAAGAGCTTTATTATTAATAATAATTTACTGTGTGAGTTTACAGCCACTATCTATTTAAATTAGAGTTCCCTAACAAAGCACTTGGTAATATGCAACTTTCAGTAACAAAACTTTTAATTAGATTATCATCTGTGAAAGTATTACTAATTGTTGAGCAGCGACCAAATTTACATAATTCGTATCTTAGCTGTTGTACAAAGTTCCAAACTCAGCATGAGCTGGAGTACAAGGTACGTACTTTTGCCTACTTCATCTTTTATACGTTCGTCGACCTTAAGTTTCAGTCATTGCTATGTAGATAGCAATACAGTTTATAGTACCAAAACGGTGGTACTTTGACGTTCATAAGCATCTTATTGGAACCTCAATTAAATATAGTTTTTGAAATAAAACTTCTTTAGGCGTAACTAGAAGGTAACTCGACGACAATGCAACGGAAGTACGTACAGCAATATGGCGTCACGTTTCTGTACAATTCGGTTAGATAATAATTGAACATAACCAAAACTTTTGTTAAATCATAATTAATTTAAATCGATACTTATTATAGTAATCTGTTCGTACTTTTCTATATTTTATTTACTTTATAATAAAGAGTTGCTAATTTTATTATCTGTGTTATTTAAGTTCCGAATTATTTGATAGATGGCACTACGGATAATGAAGCTTTGATTTAATTTGTTATTTACTTACATTGAAACTAGTTGGCAGCACGGTTACGCGACCATATAATTATACATAATTTATTTTATTTTTCAAAAACTTGATTGGTTTGTTATATACTAACTATTGACAAAATCAAAAATATTTAAAAAGTTTTACTTCAGTCGTGTGGGACGGTTACACGCACTCATTTTTATTTATTACTTTGATTTTGAATATTGAGACCTAAACGTGCTACGTTAAAAAAGAAAAAAACCTATGGAAATCTTATTTCAACAATTTCTTTTTCCAGATAATCTGTCTTGTTTCACACACGGTTGTAGTACGGGCTGGGTGTCTGGAGTACTAGGGAACGAAGCTTTAACAGGAGGTGCGTGGTTGGCTGCATTGCCATGTCTGGTGGCTTTACCGGCAGCGCCCTTTTTCGCTGTCCTCGCCGACGCCAGAGGACGGAAAGCGGGAGTTTTTTGTAGCTGCATCAGTTTTATAGTAAGTTAATTATGATCATACTTATCCCGTTTTATTGGTCATAATTTTCTTATTATAATACCTCTGCAGTTAGTAATTATGCCCATGTAACATAGTCACTTCGAAATTAATTTACTTTACATCTCATTATAATCCAAACAATTCTCTCTAGCCTTTTTCCTATTTCTCTATAATTTTCCTTTCAACAAGGAATGACGTATTTTAGATAGGTTCTGATATCATTTTATTCACATTGACATGCACTTTATCGAGTTTGTTATTTTGTTGATGCGTTATTTCAAACAATCTCTTAAGTAACATAGATCTGTCATTTAAGTTTTTTAATACTGATGTTCTGACGGATTGCAAAAAAGTCACTAAGTGCTTTCAGTGGAATTACCTTATTTTTATTCGAACCTGTAAGAAAAACAGTAATAATAATTGCTCCACAAATAGTAACGATTACCATCAACAAAGAAACATGTTTACAAAAGTAAATGTAGAAAACAAAAACAAATATAGACGATTTTTATTTTTTTATTATAACTAACAACTAAAATAACAAGCTAAGTTTTGAAGCGATTATAACTTAGTTGATAGCGTGTTCGGCCACCACAACGATGAAAGTAGGTCCAAATACTAAAAAACTAAGTCGAAATTTGATTAAGGGAAACATCCTGATAAAAATAATAGCACGATGGTGTAGGGCTTTTTCTTTTCTTTAAGTTTATTGCGAACAAACAGACAGACGTAGCAGAGGGTTTTATTTTATAATACGGAGTGACATAAAAAAGTTTAAACTACTTTTTAGATAAGTTGGTCGCTAGCAGCATGGTGCGGACAGCGTGGAGTATGGGCGGCCAGGACGGGCTGGGTGTCTGGAGTACTAGGGAACGAAGCTTTAACAGGAGGTGCGTGGTTGGCTGCATTGCCATGTCTGGTGGCTTTACCGGCAGCGCCCTTTTTCGCTGTCCTCGCCGACGCCAGAGGACGGAAAGCGGGAGTTTTTTGTAGCTGCATCAGTTTTATAGTAAGTTAATTATGATCATACTTATCCCGTTTTATTGGTCATAATTTTCTTATTATAATACCTCTGCAGTTAGTAATTATGCCCATGTAACATAGTCACTTCGAAATTAATTTACTTTACATCTCATTATAATCCAAACAATTCTCTCTAGCCTTTTTCCTATTTCTCTATAATTTTCCTTTCAACAAGGAATGACGTATTTTAGATAGGTTCTGATATCATTTTATTCACATTGACATGCACTTTATCGAGTTTGTTATTTTGTTGATGCGTTATTTCAAACAATCTCTTAAGTAACATAGATCTGTCATTTAAGTTTTTTAATACTGATGTTCTGACGGATTGCAAAAAAGTCACTAAGTGCTTTCAGTGGAATTACCTTATTTTTATTCGAACCTGTAAGAAAAACAGTAATAATAATTGCTCCACAAATAGTAACGATTACCATCAACAAAGAAACATGTTTACAAATGTAAATGTAGAAGACAAAAACAAGTATAGACGATTTTTATTTTTTTATTATAACTAACAACTAACTAAAATAACAAGCTGATATTACTTAGTTTTGAAGCGATTATGGCTTAGTTGATGGCGTGTTCGGACACCGCAACGATGAAGGTAGGAAGGACCAAATCCTAGAAACTTAGTCGGAGCTGTCGGTCGATAAAGGAAAAGATTGTGATAAAAACAATGGTAGGGCTTATTCTTTTTTTAAGTTTATTGCAAACAAACAGGCAGAAGGTTTTATTTTATAATATGGAGTGACATAAAAAAGTTTAAACTACTTTTTAGATAAGTTGGTCGCTAGCAGCATGGTGCGGACAGCGTGGAGTATGGGCGGCCAGGGTAGCTGCTGGCGCCGGTGGTGCTGGAGCTCTTGCTCTAGCACCTGTGTATTGTGCAGAGATAGCACCCAGGACTAGGGGACTAGCTGCTATGCCAGCGTTAGCTTGCAGGTATATTAAACTTACGGGGAAGTTTACAATTTTTTTTAAATAATAACTTTTATAGGCTCGTTGAGAGGTATTTTTTGCAGGATTTTTTTTTAATTCGCGTCATAACATGCTAGTTAGCATGACCGATTGTATTGCGCTTGCGTGGCTTGCGTCAGACTAGCGACGCGTAGTATATCAGCTTGTGTACATTTAAAATTGATATTTCGTACTGAGACTGTGCAGCTCATGATGTGTTTGATGAATTAATAAACTGTATAAAAAATATTATTATCCGGATCCAATAGATGTGAAAGAGATACTAATGATAATAATTTCAATTTACAAATTATGAAATTTAAATATTTCACACTATAATGAATTCAAAAGAGAAAAATACAGTTTGATTTCCATTGTTTTGAATTTTCACTTTTGTCGGTAGTCCTTATGACTGTCTCGACTTTTTTTTAATAGTGATTGTAAAACGTATACTAAATCCTTGTACATCCTCTAGCTATAGCGATCATTGTAAGGCACTATATTTTTTTTTCACAATGTTGTGTGTGGTCTGTGATAGATTGAAATACCTTTGTATTTCTAACCAAATCTTAACCTTCTAATCGGTGTAAATAGTAAATCAATATATATGGGGCATCCCAAGTCACTAGGAACGGCTTGAAAAAAAAATTATTTGATATCTTAAATTTTGAGACATGTTCTAGTACCCTCAAAATAGTATTGTTGTAAAATTTGTTTTTTTTTATTGTTCATATAAAACATAACTTTCTTTTTAACTTTCTTAAAAATGGTGGATTTTTTTTCTGTATCTACATGTCCTTCATAGAAATAAATAAATGAAAGATTTTTTTTTTCTAAAGGTTTATGATTTTTGAACTTTTAATTGTATTTTTTTCAATGAATGTACTCTTCGATTTTTTTTAAATTCTATCATATCCTCGTCGTTTAAGCCTATTCTGGTAACAGGATTTTTCTAATTACCATTTATTGTCTGTTTTTGAAAATGAATACATATACAATTTGTTTGCAGTTGTGGTATCCTCTTCGCCTATGCAGCTGGTGGTGCTTTATCTGCCCACGCACTCTCATTGTCAATGGCAGTACCACCTTCTGTACTTCTGGTGTCGTTAATATGGTTGCCCGAGACTCCTTCCTTCTTGATCAGCATAGGAAGGGTTCAGGTACGGTCTCCCTTCGATTTAAGTAAGATAAATTTTACTTATATTTTACACTACAAGGTTCTCTTGAGCATGATTATAATCTGCATTTGTTCGCTATAAATAAAAAGTTTTATTTCCAATCTTTAGTTTTCAAAAAAAATTCCTTCGAAGTCTGCTGATGCTAATACTTACTGAATTAAAATTAGTATTCGTACTGTTATGGACTAAATTCGCAACGTCTTATCTTTGCCGTACCGAGAAGCTGTGGAACAATCTCCCGGTCAGTGTGTTTCCTATATCCTCCTTCCTACATCATGGGGTCCTGCAACCGCAACGTGAAGAGATACTTACGCAGGCCGCCAGGACAACGGCGACTGGCGATGGATAGTATGTCTCTCGGTGGTCGCCATTGTTTTTGGATTATACTGTGCTTACCATGAGGCACAGTCATTTTGCCGAGCTATAATAAAAAAAAACATTATAAAAGCTATTGTAAAGTAATTAGAATTATAATTATGCAGCCGTTGCAAGCAGTCATTTGAATTTTATTAACTATATACTTTTTTTTATACTTTGATTTGTTCATAGCGTGACATCTTTTGTCAATATTCTAACAATAACGTTATTAACTATAAATGCTATAATTATCATCGAGTGAACTATGTTCTTTTTGAGAAAAAAATTTCTTTAAACCAAACTGAAGAATCAAGACGGTACGCCTTTTTGTGCCCAGTAAATTAAAAGTGTGCGTAATTGATTTTTTCCGTTTCTTGAAAAGAAACCAACAAGGAGCCATCCTAACAGTACGTAGATTCCCAAAATAATGTGCATACCATCAAAAGAAACTAAGCTGATATTCGGCATACCCATTAGATTTGTCCTATAGATAAACAGATATATCTTAAAGCTGTTAGTCGCAAATATTATCTGGGGTGTAAGGGGTGTTGAATAACGTTTAAGACTTAAGATATCCAAGCCAACCACACCTGCACATGGTGCGCCCTGCTTTATAACGAACGAGGCAATGGCGAAAGCGGGGTGGTAGGGTTCTATAGCCTGACTGGGTCGCAACCACCATGTACATGGCGAAAAAGCCCGTCATAGTGATTCGCTCCTGCGGATCGCGTTTCGGGATCAGCCTGTGTATATCCAGCTTTTCGCAGGCCGGCATGACAGTGCTGTATTCCTGGGTATCACACTTGATTCTAAATTACAATGAGGTCCTCATATAAAAAAATTGGCTGGAAGATTAAGTTCTGCTGCGTTCGCCGTTCGAAATATTCGCCAGCTAACAAATATTTCCACTGCTAGGTTGGTCTACTTCGCTTACTTCCATAGTTTAATGTCTTATGGCAGTTTGTTGTGAGGGGCTGCAGCTGAGGTATATACCATATTCTTACCACAAAAACGGACAGTTCGAGCAATCTATGATATGGGACCTCGTGAATCATTAAAGACTAAGTATCAGGAATTCGGTATTTTAACTCTGCCCTCTCAATATATTCTTGAGAATTTGATGTACGTCCGGAAAAACTTAATCTGGATTTAGTAAAAGACCAACATAATGTAAATACCAGAAACCATAACAAACTGGTCACTCCATGTTTCAGGCTTGCTAAAACTAGTAACAGTTTTTTAGATTATAGTGTTAGATTGAAATCTAACTCGGTCTAAATCTAATCTAAACCCTAATCTAATTTGCTATAAATAACAAAGTCCCAAAACACATTACCGATTTGCCGGATAGTAGGTTCAAGTGTTATGTCAAGCGGGTCTTAATACATAAAGGTGATTACAGGCTGGATCAGTATGTGAACGATAGCGACGTCTGGAAGTGACGCCTCTCTCTGTGCAACCACTAAAAACGAATGTAGCTTTATGTGTCTATTATGTTGTAATAATTTAAAAAACAATGTTAGTCATTATGAAAAGATAAACTAGATCGAGTTTCTTGCCGGTTCTTCTCGATGACTGAGTTGTTTTCCGAACCGGTGGTATCTTTGACGTTCATAAGTGCCTTTTCAGTGCCTAAATTGAATAAAGAGTATTTTGATTTGATTTGATTGCATTCTGGGTGCAAATAGACAAAATAGTATGGCAACGCACTTGCGACTCCTCTGGTGTTGTTAGTGTCTATGGACGGTGGTGATCACTTAATATCAGATGACACACTAATTCGTTTGGCTCCTATGACATAAAACAAATATTATAATAGTGCTTATGAAAGGTAAAATAAAGAATATTACTACCATTACCTTGGAAATGCAATGATTTAAAATTTACCCTTAATATCAACAGGATGCTGCGAAAATTCTGTGCTGGTTTGATGGATCAGATTTTCGTGAGGACCTCACAGATGTAATAGAACAACAGGAGATACGCATCAGGACGTCAGATTTCTACGGCGGACGACGAGAAGCGATGAGACGTCAGGAATCTGACACTTTCCAACCTATGCTGAAGAGAACTAGCGCCTTGGACTCAAATTCGGAGAAGAAAGCTGACCAGTCTATTTGTAGAGAATTGTGTATGTTGTTCTTTAATATTATTCTCCATATTACACATTGAACAGCGGAACCGTTGGAGGTTGTCCTGCATCGATAATTTAAAAAAAATCAAATTCAACCGCAACATCACCTACAGGGTTTAATTTGTGAATCTAAACTATTAATGAATGCACCTGAACACACAAAAACTTTCATCAAGATCTCTTCAGCCGTTTAGGAGGAGCTCAATCACATACTCACGATAAACATTATATTTATAAAGATAAAACGTAAGGTCCTTCATCGGCTGACTCGTGCATCATTGCACATCACCGAGGCACCTTCAAGACATCCACCGGCATCCGACTGTCGCCACCGAGGCGGGCTACCGGCGCTCTCGCTACCACCTTCGAGAGTTCTACGCCCGCCCACCGCCGGGGAACGTCGCCTCGCCTCACGTCTCACCTCATTTCCACCTCACCCCGCCTAACCGCGGGCCGGTGAAGTACGAGGACGAGAGGTGTCGCCATATTGACAGGCGGCGGCCCCAATAGTCTGTAAGAAACCCACTGCAGGATCAGAGGCCTCTTCCCAAAGGAAGGTATGGGCATAATCGCCACGCCAGGCCAAAACATATTGGCGATTTCATACCCTGAGAAATCCACAGTTATATGCTCTCCCACATACATTAATACTACAAGAACATTTCTCAGGTTCAGGTTTCCTCACGATGTTTTCCTTCACCGTCAGCAGATAGTCATTCCTACTATATTTTCAATAACTACTGTAACTTTTATTCGAGATAACAAAACCGCTGGTTAATTTAAAAAAAATGCCTTATGGCATTAAGCTCATCAGTGAACAAACTAAAAAGCGCTTTACTTCTCATTCTTTTTCAAACTTTATAACTCCACTATATGAAACACTGCATAATTACACTACACGACTTAATATGCACACCATCACTCAGTGCACACATAACGACGGTCCCGAGTGAAAGTCAGCGCTGAAGGACTAACCTCCTAACTAACTAACAGCACATACGCTGACACGGGGCTCATTCACCACACACATATACACTAAACTGTAAATTTTTTTGATGTGAAACTATAGGCGCGGGTAAACGTACGCACGTAATCTCTCTTCCCGCACTGAGCTCGCATACCTATAATATAATTTAAGAATTCGATAATTTGAGATACGTTCGATTCGAACAATTTCGATGTTTCACATCTGCCAGGCGTCTCGTGACGGCTCAATTTTTTTTCTATCTCTCATTGTTTATATTGTGTGCTTATTTTTAATCTGTACCTGTTCACTCTTTGTGTGTTTTGCAAATAAATATACCATTTCTTTCTTTCTTCCTTGCTTCTTAAATACATTCTTCCTTTCTCTCTTTCTTTATTGCCTTGTTTCTTTCTTTCAATAGAGTATGCATTCATTCAAATAAAGCTCTTGATCTTTAAGACAATAATACAAGATATACCTTCCAGTTCGCCACCGACGATCGCGTCGTGCGCTGTTCTCATGCTGTGTGGTACTTAGCGCTGCTGCTGGAAGTGGAGTTGGTGCTGTCAACAGCTACGCGACCGCCGTACTGAGGCACTCGGCACATGCTGTACCACTTCTCAATATCACAGCGTACAATTTCAGTATTTATAATGGGTTAGTCCATCAATATATAGCTGCTTAAAAACTAAAGTACCACAAATAAAAAAAATATTTTTTTCAGAAGACCAGATTGAAAATTTTTATTTCGTTTTTTTTGCTTTTTTGGCACTCTTACTTACAATAATTTTGTGGTATTTTATGTCATTCGATGCGTATTTCAATTCTCTATCGCTTTTTAACTTAAATTTTGTGGTAAGTATATCCCAAAGAATAATAGCAGCACATACGTCCCTTTAGTTTTTAATTTTTTCAAACAAGTAAATTACCTTTTTGAATAAAAGGCCACAAGTCCAAAAAACTTTAATATTTTACTACTAGTATCTTTGTGGTATATAAAAATAAGGCCGATATTGACCCCGTTTTTAAAATAAAAGCAATTTTGGTTAATTTTGTTTTGTGGCTCTTTCTTTTTTAAGCAGCGATATATATTTAGATTTTTGGATAAAAATATTAAAGGTGTCTACGAATGAGTAATAAAATACATTTCAATCATATTTAGAAATGTCTATCTGTCTGTATGTTTGTATGAACACGCATCACTGCTAAAATACGGCGTTCATAACAAAACCTCTTCAAGAAAATCATAAGGCATATCTCCAAGTAACATTCAATCTTTGTTTTATTAAAAACAGTTCGGTTTATCAAAAGCTATTGTAACTTTAATGACGACGCGACTTAAGTAGAAGAGAAAAGTAGATCGTCATTAGACTTAATACATCCAGATGATTTTATTGGTCACTGTTTTGTACATCGGGTTCCAAGCGGACGAAGTCGGGGGCACAGCTAGTTTGTAATCAATCTTTGGAATTCTAGGTAACCTTGTATCATATTGAGCTTCCTCTTTTTCCAGTTCACTTCCAAGACCGTTATTCGAAAGTTCAGAGGCGGGATCTATTTTATGTGGGACGGCGCTCGTCCTAGGAGCAGCTGTTGCGACAGTCACCGTCGATAAGATTGGGAGAAAAGTGAGTTATACTTCTATTACTTCCGTTTTATAATGGGATAAAAGATTATGCTTAATAAACCCTATAGATATCCGCAAAAAGTAATATATAATGAAAGTCAAATCTTGATTATGCGCAAACTGTTAATACCCAAAGCCACCACACAACTTCATTACAAAATATTACGCTCCCCCGATTACAAAACTGTAATTAACTAGCGGGCACGGCGGACGTTATCTCACCCAGATAATAAAGAGAACCTTGACAAAATATATATCAAAATCTTCCTCATGAATCACTTTATCTATCTCAGTGGTGAAAAGGGCATGGAAATCCGTTCAGTAGTTTTTAATTTTATCGTAAACAGACAGACAGACGTGGCAGAAGGTTTTGTTTTATAATATGTAGTATTATAGAAGGAAAGAAAGAAATCTATAAAAGTGGATAGAAATCTGCACATCACAGTATTATGAAAGGGTATCTAATTCAGCATTACATTAATAATTATTTATATTAACATGTAAAATGTAATAAGAAACACTCAGTGCTGAATTTCGGTTGGATTCCAGTTCAAGTCACGGTACGTAATAGATAAAGTATCGACAAATGAACATAACAGAGTATATAATATCTATAGAAAAAATAAATAACGTAAAAATAGTAGAATACAAAAAACAACATTTCTTTTAAATATATAAAAATGCAGTGTCATGATGTTTATTCACGATGAACGCCAAAACTACTCACCCGATCTTCATGCAACGTTTGCATTTATGTATTTTATAATTTGGTCCAACTTGAGAGGTAGGATAATTATATTTCGAAATATTTTTTAATTACAAATTAAATGATTGTCAATGTTGATTATTGTTATTAATTGCAAGTTCCATTAGTATCGAACAGATGGCGCTTAAATTAGTTTGTTGAGAAAAAACTGTAGGAGCGACTGTTATAGATATCACATATATAGCGTCACGTTTCATTTGTAAATAATTCAATGTCATAACTAAACCACAGGAACTCAGTAGTCAGGTCAGCTAGTTAATATATAGGGTTATAACATATTGGTTATTGGTAATTCGAGTTATTCCAGTTATTCCATTTAGTTGTAATTTTAACCCCATATGCATTATGCAAAAGTGAAACATTTTTGAGTTATCATGGTTTATAGCTTTTTCAAAATAAATCAAAGATTCTAAATCAAAAATTTATTTAAAAAAGTATCGATTTAAATCTTATTTTTTCTTCTGATTTATAAAAACGATTAAACACTAGTTATTTCTCAATATTAAAATAAAAATGATCGGTTCAAATTTCAAAATGCGAGACGAAAAACAATATTATTCCAATATTTTTTTTTAGTTTTTTTTCCCCTAAAATGTCTTTAAAACAAAAAAACCGTTATGAAACTTGGCTTGTATATTATTTTAAAAATATAACCGTTTTCTTAACTCTCCAACAATGCCTAACAACTAGGAACTTTTTTCAAAGACACTGAAAAACAAAATCACAAAAGAAGCAGGCGGAAATTCGTATTCGAACTAAACTTAAGATCGTTCTTTAAAATTTCCATAAAATTAATACTCAATACTCAATGTAAATAAAACGAAATATATAAATTTAAAATAGAATTTAGAACCAGTAACAGTTTAGTAGTCGTAACAATTAATTTAAAAAAAAAAGTGAGTGGAGACCCTCCGCGCGGAAAGAG
>MU160898.1:41627-54622 GCA_015888305.1 Antheraea pernyi | reverse complement strand
ATATATATATAAATCAATGACTTTAGCGTATATTTTAAAATAACCAAGAATAAGAAAGCGATTGGTCATGGTATTAAAATTTTGTATTGTAATGTATAGTTCGGGTTTTGTACATTAAAAAAAGTTTATGACGTGATAACGTCTTATAAATGAATTAACGCCAGCTGCACGCACGAAAAAGCAAGACTCTTTGTCACGTTCCGCCTAAGCCGAGCGTGCAAGCGAGAGCACTAAGCGTTCTAATTGTAGGTTTCACCAGTCTCGTATAGATGGCCCTTTAAATTAGTTTGTTGAGAGAAAACTGTAGGACCAAATGTTACAGATATCTCATAGATAGCGCTGCCACGTTTTAATTTTGAGTTTCTTTTTCAACTCCAGTCTATATTATCGTGCACATTTTTTTATTCAATTCAGCATGTAACAACTGAGCCACAGTAACACGTGGCCGGGTCAGCTAGTTGTTTATATAATTACAACACATTGTTTAATATAGCGCAAATAATTGACTGCACTGTACTTATTTGTAAGTACCGTGCAAATCAAAAACACAATTTGAGTTTCCTATAAATTTTTTTTACTTGTTTTGTAATAAATTATTGACTATATTACGAGCGAGTCCACACTTACAGTTATATTAAGAGAGGCAAAAAAGGTTGTCGAGGTCTGTATATTTTTTATTAAAGTTAACTGTAATAACATTGCCGTGTCTTAAAGCAGATAATTGTCACGCTGTCGTAGTCGTATATAAATTATGCGGTTATAACTGCTGACCTATCACTGATTGATACCATATATAACTGCGATCCTATTTGATGTTGATTATAGATGGCTATAGGTTGTAAATATAAATAAACCGTAAAGCTATATACCGTATGCAACTAAAACTTACTCGTCCTTAGTTTGTAAGCTGCTGTGGTGAGACATAAATTATGCGGTTAGCAAACATCAATTAACTAATTATAACTGCTGACCTATCATTGATTGATACCATATAGAACTGCGATCCTATTTGATGTTGATTATAGATGCCTATAGGTTGTAAATATAATTAAACCGTACAACTATATACCGTAGGCAACTAAGACTTACTCGTCTTTAGTTGGTCAAGCTGTTGTGGTGGGACATAAATTATGCGGTTAGCAAACAACAATTAAATAATTAAAACTGTTGACCTATCACTAATTGATCTCAGATAGGACTGTGATTATATTTGAGATTGGTTATAGATGGCTATATACAGATATAACCAAAGCGTACTGCTTTGCAACCAAAATCTACTCATCTTGACTTAACTTTGATACTGTGTAAGCAACTTCTACGTTCATGTTAGTATGGTTATTAAAACTATATTACTGATCAGGTGATTTTACCAATGATCCAGTGTTTGTACTATTGACTAACTACTATTGTCTCGCAATAATTTATTAATAGGGTTGTATACCATTTCGATGAGGAATAAAAGGGACCTCTTCCACATAAATGTTACGCAAGTATTATAATGTTACACGTTATCTGTAAAAAGTTATACGGGCAATATATGTATTTGTAGTCTCACACGACTTAAATATATCCCATACTCGTCGGCTGTGAACATAACTAGCTAGATATTTTGCACATAACGGGCCAACAAACAGAAGTTACTGCGTGGGTGGCTTACTTTTTGCACAAACAATACATTCTTCTAACATAATAGCAAAGGTAGTTTGATTAAAATATAATAATTTATCATTCTTTGTTAGTTGTAAAAAATGTATAGAAATACTACATTTTCTTTTTATATCATAGGAGGCAAAGGCAAATTGGGGGAGGGGGAAGTGGGAGGGGAGGGAGGGGGAGCGGTGATGGAGAAGGGGGTAGCTAGGCCTCTGGTGCTCTCACTGACCGAACGAAACGCAATAATGCAAGCACTATTACTTCACGTCGGTATTGTGTGAGAAGGTGGTACTACCTCGGGCGAGCCGGCCTATTCATGCTGACACTAGTAATAGCTTCAGCGTGGCTCTACCGCCTACAAATACAAATAAATTATGTTTATATACTTTATAGGTTAAGCATTTGATAATGCTAAGCCTTAAAGGTGGACTGGCTCTGGAATGCAGTAGCCGAAACGTATCAACAAGTGCTTGGCAAAGATAATGATAGCTAGCCAGTCTGACTTAGAAGGCCTAGCACCATGTTATGGTTTCATCGGGTTATTTTTAAATTTTTCCTTCGCCGAAAGCAATCTACATCGCTCGACGCATTGACCGAATATAATATCAACTAGGTCTTCGTCGTAGTACGTAGTTACCGTACAGGTATTCTCTACATTATAGTACTCGTTGTGCCCGCGACTCGGTCTGCGTGAAACCGAATGTAAAAAAACAGTGTCCAATAAAATCATCCAAATGTATTAAGTCCATTTACTTATCTACTTTTCTCAAGTAAAAAGTACAAAAACGTTTGAGAGACCGAACCGATTTTAATTAAACAAGGACTAAATGTTACTTGAAGTCGAAGATATGCTTTATGATTTTCTTTTAAAAAATTATGAACGCAGTATTTTAGCAGTTACGCGTGTACACACCAATAGACATTTCTAAAGTTGATTGAAATGTTTTTTATTACTAGATACCTTTAACATTTTTTTTACCGTCGCAGGCCGGCATGACAGCGGCGACCGGCGATGGATAGTATGTCAATCGGTGGACGCCATTGTTTTTGGATTGTACTATGCTTACCATCAGGCACAGTGCAGTCACTTTGCCGTGCTACTTTAAAAAAAAATATATATTTTTCCTTCGCCGAAAGCAATCTACATCGCTCGACGCATTGACCGAATATACTATCAACTAGGTATTCGTCGTAATACGTAGTTACCGTACAGGTATTCCCTGTATTATACTCGCAGTGCCTGCGACTCTGTCGGCGTGGAAACTAATGTAAAAAAAAACGGTGACTAATAAAATCATCCGAATGTATTAAGTTTTTCTCTCGTACTTAAGTCGCATTTTCATTAGAAGTACAAAAACGTTTGAGAGACCGGACCGATTTTGATAAAATAAAGACTAAATGTTACTCGAAATCGTCTTATGTTTTTCTTTTTTTTAATTATGAACGCAGTATTTTAGCAGTTACACGGGTATACACCAACAGATATTTCTAAAATTGATTGACATTTTATTAGACACCTACAACATTTTTTTTCCAAAATCTAAAAAGTACAGACTCGTTAGATTTAAATTCTTATTATATATATATAAATAAGCTTATTCCTAATACCATATTTCACAAGAACAAAGCGATAAGAAAAATACCTAAATATTAAAAATAACCTATAAATTAACCACGTAACTTATAGAATGGTCTCACTACACTGTCAAGAGGATATTTAGGGGAAGAAAACTCCGCTTTATAAATTGCCCTGCTATCTAAATCTGAGAGATAAGTGCGCCTGAACTTTCCAATTTCGCTACACATCAATAACACTGACAACGTTGGCCGGGGATAACAAATCAAACATCCAACTCTTATGGGGGCCGAATGAAGAATGACTGACGATACGTGACAGTTAAATTGAGTTTTTTTTGTTGTTTTTATAACTTAATTCAAGGTTTATTCTAGTATCCGTGAAAACAGTGGGGCAAATATTAGGATAAATACTTTGTTTTTTAGAACACAATAGAATTACTGCACTGTATCTACCACAGTTCAGTACATTTCATTTACTGTCATCGCATCGCTGCCTTCAAGACATGTGGCAGTTGGACATATACGCTATGCTCAGTGGTTCCCAAAATTGATTGGGCCGCGACTCAGCTAACAAAAACTTCCAATCACGTTGATTTTCATAAAGAAAACATTCAGTTCAATTACAATCTTAATAAATAAGATATATTTTATTTCTTTAACATTGCTGATAGCTGATTTCTTTAACAATTCCATTGAAATTTACATACTTAATTGAATGATGACGAATTATATTTTTTGGAATGTTTCTTATATGACTTCTATATTTTTTTTATTAGAATTAAAAATTGCCCTTTCGAGGCTGTTTATTGTGTCGAACTTGCTATATAATTACTTTTTTCTTATCTAAATAAAAACTAGGTACTAATTATGAAATTTTGTTAGGCAGCTGTCGGTCAGATTTTACGGAATTATGTTAAAGCCTTACAAAATAAATTCAAAGTAAAAACGATAATGAAATTAATTACACCGTCTGGTTCATGAATAATAGGTGTTAGGTGACAGGATGACGAGGGTGGATAGAGAAAACGCTGAAATACTTAATTATTTACAACTAAAACGGTAGCGTTAAAAGACAATTTTGTTGAAATATGAAAGGGTAGGATGAAAGCGCTAACCTAAATCACAGACCTAAATCACAGGACAATTTAACTAACTTTAAACTTATACATACAATGAAGGGCGGATTCAGGATTTATTCCTGGATGGAGCACAAAGACCAAACATGTAAAAGCGACCGTTTAAGTCTTTTGGATTAATTCTTTATCAATAACATACATACAATACATACAACATACAATAACATACTTGTAAATCTATACCAATATTATAAAACTGGAGGCGTTGGTTCTTTGTTTGGTTGAACGAGCTAATCTCAGGAACTACTGGTCCGATTTGAATTCTTTCAGTGTTAAATAGCTCATTGAATCGAGCTAGGCTATTCTTTCTTGCATTCTTTTCAAATGAATCGAGGAAGGCTATACCGTCATATATATCATAATACAAAGGCCAATAGGAGCAGAGCACCAATAAGGAATGTTTAAATTTCCTTTTAAGAGCTTCCGCTGGGTGTTAGCATTAGCTCAAAGTAACTATTCTACGCGGAGCAAAAGCTAGCGTTCTAATAAAAGGTTTTATTTATTTGATTTAACCGTATGAATAAATAGAGTATCCATATTTTATCATCGTCGATTGATTGATTACTCTATTTGTCGCTGCGAGGTTTAATTTATGTGGAACAGTGTAGCGGCCAAATTCTTACTCTTTTTTGTATCATACGAGGCAAACGAACAGATGGGTCACCTGATGTTAAGTGATCACCACCGTCCATAGACACTTACAACACCAGAAGAGTCGCAAGTGCCTTGCCACCCTGTGTTTGACGGAGGGGAAGTGGAAGGGGGAAGTGGGAGGGAAGGTGAGTTATCCGGAGCTCTAACTGACTGAACGAAACGCAACAATACATGCACTGTTACGTCACGTCGGTTTTCTGCGAGAGGGTGGTAGTACCCCGGGCGAGCCGACCCTTTCATGCTGAAACCAGTAATACCTTTAACGTGGCTCTACCATCTATAAACTAACACCACACCACCCAGCCATCCAGGGAGCACATGTAAGGGAATGAGAGGTACACTTCCTACGGACGCGAGTAACATCAGACCCCAAAGGTTAATGACATAAATTATACGCGAATTAATAATAACTTTGTTTTATGCTTCATGTATATTTAGTAATTCCTCAGAATTTATTGTTGAATATGTTTTGATGAATATATAGTACATTCAGGTCAGCTCATTTAGATGATTGGATTGCCAGAGAAGATAGGACATGATATCGGTCTGTCTCAAAATTTCGACCCCTCGTTTTAACCGAATATAATATTATAAGCGCACTACAGTACGACCGATGACAGCTTTATTATGGTTATCTAATAAAAACGGCATGAAAAGGAGTATTTCGACTGAAGAGTAGGTACTTGTAAAGACTATAAGAGCAAGTTTGTTCAAATTTCGACTTCATGTGCAAATAAATTATTTTAATCACTACAAATGGCGTCTTATTTATTAGCTACAAGTTATATAATTTTGATTTTCAGGGTATCTCTTTATTATAATTATTGATATTAAAATGTGTTCTGCAATATATCTACATAAACCTTAATTTATTTGAAAAAGGTCATTAAACTTATTTATCTTTTCTTTTTTTTATGTCATAGCAGGCGAACTAACAGTTATCCACGTGATGTTATGTATCATGTTAAGTGATCACCACCGTCCATAAACACTAACAACACTAGGGAAGTCGAAAGTGCCTTGCCAGCTTGTGTTTAGGGGAAAGGGAAGGGAATGGGTTTGAACGTTTGAACGGTTTGAACCTTGAAAAGCTAGATTTCGTAAAAAACCGGTACAATCTAAATACTAGAAATTGTGACAAACTAGTTGTCCCACGTTTTAGACTTAGTAAAACCGGTAATAGTTTTTTGAGAAGTAGTGTTAGATTTTACAACAAAGTCCCAAGGGATATTACCGATTTGCCAGATTGCGAATTTAAGCGCCATGTCAAGCGGGTTTTTGTGTCAAAAGGCTATTATAGAGTGGATCAGTATGTGAACGATGGTGATGTCTGGAATTGACTCATCTCTGTGCAACCATTACAAACGATTGTGACATTTCGACGCGTACTGAAAAGTACGATTTCATGCACTGAAAAGTGCGGTTTACAGGCGCACCGAAAGGTACCAGAAGAGTCGCAAGTGCGTTGCCACCCTGTGTTTGAGGGAGGTGAAGTTGGGAAGGGGGTAGGGGGAGTGGAGGTGGGTTATCCGGCGCTCTCACTGACCGAACGAAACGCACCAATGCAAGTACTGTTACTTCACGTCGGTTTTCTGTGAGAGGGTGGTACTACCTCGGGCGAGCCGACCCATTCATGCTGAAACCAGTAATAGCTTCAGCGTAGCTCTACCACCTACCTAGAACAAAACATATACCAAAGATAACTCTTCCAAGAACAATATTCTTAGAAAAATATTTAGTGCTTCTTTTACATTAGCGGTAACAATTGGTAGAATTTTTACAAAACAAACAAAGCAATTACAGGAATTCATAACTTACTGACTCAGATAAGTACTACAAGCTTTTTTATATGAATATAGAAGTGCATGTGGTTCAACAATCACTAACGTATTACTTATTGTAATACTAAAAAGAATTTTCACTAAAAGGAATACGAATCACTTAAGGATCCGGGTACAAGTCATACAATACTGTCAAATGTAAGACAAAGATAAGGCTAAATTTACTGACCCCAGCATTGTTTCCCGTCTAATTATCTAAACCGTGGAAAAGACTTGACCACGCCAAACAACGAGAGATAAATTACGTAAATAAAAACATGTCTACAAGATACTTAGTAAACGTTAAAAATCTAATTACAAATTAGTCTATTTCACTTTGAAAAGCTTAACATCAACAACAACAAAATCAACGAACCATCACCAACAGATTAAATGTACCATTACTGCGATGTTAATACCGATCCATTAGTTTTAAATTGGATCGGAAACGGTTCTATTGAGCCTACTGTAGAGACTGACGATGCATCCAATTCTAATACAATGATTCAAGACGGTATATGTAATAATGGGATACCAATAATCACGTATACAGTTACGTGCCATTGCTTCATCAATTAATTACACATTATTAGGTAGTATATTGCACCTTTAATCAAAGAGGGAAAAGAAATCTAAGATTTTATTTTGTGAGAAAATTGAAAATTTGGCCATGTCTATACGTTTGACATTAATTTATCCTCAAAAATAAATAATACCTTTTAAGTCAGTTCCAAAAATAGGGATAAGTGATGTAATTTCTATTTGAACGTTGTAGAAAATATCACCATTTGTAACATAAAAGCGTTCAAATAAGCATAAAAAAGTTGGGAATTAATCCACGTCTTTTTATAAAATATGTTTTAAAATAATTTCAATGCAGACAGAGTAACAGCATAATACACTACGATAATTAGCATGAAATGGAATTAAGTCGCGTGTATATTATTTTAAATAAAATTACATATACTGAAGTAATGCTTTTTTTTTTAAATGACTTACAGTAACTAAGGTAGTTGCATTTTATTAAAACATCGACTTATTCCATTTTACATCACTTTATTAACTATCTTCGGAAAATCTTACGTTGAAATAAAAAAAAACAACATTCAACTATTTTCATAGTTTTAATCGTATTGAAGTGGCCGTTAACGTATTCTAAATCGTAATTTACTTTCTGGTGGGAATTCGAAAAACGTAAATTGCGAGTTTAATCCTTTTTCATTAGAAGCGATATGCTATCTACTTATTCTATCTATCTATTCAATATAAGAGGAGAGTTTAAATGACAGACAACGAATATTTGAAACAGATAGATCTAGAAGCATTTAACTAGGAATGGTAGATCCTTATACAATAAACTAACTATCCACCTCAACCTCGCTTAAACCAAATGTACTAACGTGCCATCTTAAGTTTTTAAACGAGACAACTCCTTAAAGCCATAGAACCTCCATAGATAGACTGTGATGAACGATTATTTTCTGCGTGTAATTTTTAATATGTGATATCTTCTAAGATATTTATTGAAACAATATGCTGTAAAAGGTAGTTTTGATATACAATAAATGCCCAAGTTAATAAATGTAATTAATTGGACAAGAGTTAACACTATATTCATCAAAATAACGTCTCAAATAAACCAATTATTTTTTAACAATATATAAATAAGAATGTTATTGTGGGCTATCCTAAGAGATAGATATTATGTTGTTTTTTTATGTCATAGGTGGCAAACGAACAGGTGGGTCACCTGATGTTAAGTGATCACCACCGTCCATGGACACTAACAACACCAGAGGAATTGCAAGTGCGTTGCCGCTCTTAGGGGGGTAGGGTTAGGGGAGGGAGAGGAGAGCTCCGGCGCTTTCACTAACCGAACGAAATGCAAACACTGTTACTTCACGTCGGTTTTCTGTGGGTCAGGTGGTACTACCACGAGCGACCAGACCCATTCATGCTGAAACCAGTAATAGTTTCAGCGTGGCTCTACCGCCATTAAATATGTTATCTAGGACTTTACCGTAGGTATTTTTAAGATGTATAATTTCATAGCACATTATTGTAATGTATCTCATTAGGCTTAGGTAGTGTTACCAATGTAAGCGCCTAAAAAGTCCTTGTTACAACTTGATTAGAGTACATCGACTTTTCTCTGCTTTTTATAATAATAATTTATTTAATTCAGTTATTATATCCATTTTTTTGTTAGTAAACTTAAACTATTTTAAAGATATACAACATGATATAGTACTATTATATTTACAACTTACATTCTACACGCATACAATCAAAGTTATTAACTTGTACATTTGTGAATAAACAAACTGGTCTATGCGATTTTTTTTTATAGTAGCACGGCAAAATGACTGCACTATGCCTGATGGTAAGCACAATACAATCCGAAAACAATGGCGACCACAGAGTGACACACTATTCATCGCCGGTCGCCACTATCATGCCGGCCTGCAAAAAGCCGGATATGCACAGGCTGATCCCGAAACGCGACCCGCAGAAGCGAATCACTATGACGGGTTTTTTCGCTATTTACATGGTGGTTGAGACCCAGTCTGGCTGTGAAATCCTACCACCCCGCTTTCGCCATTGCCTCGTTCGTTATTCAGCAGGGTGTACCACGTGCAGGTGAGGTTGACTTTGGTGTCTCAAGTCTTATGATGTTATTCGACAGCCCTTACACCCCATTCAGCAGGGTGCACCACGTGCAGGTGAGGTTGGCTTGGGTGTCTCCAGTCTTATGATTTTATTCGACACCCCTTACACCCCATTCAGCAGGGAGCACCAAGTGCAGGTGGGGTTGGATTGGGTGTAAAAATGATCCACATTACCCGATGCACTACAATACCGAGGCAGACCCTACAATACCCTAACGGCATTGTTGTACTGTATACGCAATGCATTGTATGCAAGCAGTGTATGAGGTCCAGAGATTGCTGGTGTAGAAGCTCTGACAATAGGCTTTAATTAATGTTATTTTTACACTTGGTGTGCAACGAGTAAACCTCCGGACTTGAATATTTCCTCTCACCGACAATGCCCTGCGCTCTCGTTCTTTCATACTGTTTGTTTCCTCGCCATCTTTCATATTATCCGTGACACAGTGTCCGAGATATTTAACTTCTGAAACCCTCTTTAAAGCAGTGCCACCAAGACTCAGAGGTAGATTGCAAGTGATAGCCTTCTCACGAGGATTAAATAGCATATAATGGCTTTTAGTACAATTGTATTTGAGACCGTACAAATTAACATAAGTTTCACACTTTCAATAATTTCCTGAGATCATCAACCGATGGACTCAACAGCACCATGTCGTCGGCATAATTTATATTAATAACATTGAAAATTATTATTTATATAATAAATAATGACTTCGCAATGACTGTGATACACAAAAAATGCTATACGAAATAGGACTATCTCGGTCTTCTCTCCAACGTGCTAAATACTGTATCATCTCGACGATTCAATGTAAACATCAAGTTTTAAATTTCGAATGGATTAAACTTAGAAATAATTACAGTTGTCGTTGCATATAAGCTATTACATTAATCGTACGTCATTGATACAATTTGTCACCTTCACTTCACCGATTCAATTACGTACTTACACAGTACGTTGGTTAATGAACCGCAAATTGATTCAAACAGTATTATGTACAAGTCACGCTGGTCGAACACGCAAACGGTCGACTGGATACGGTCAACGTTCACTGCTCTTGATAGATGAACGTGACGACAAATCGTTCTTATATTTGTTTACCGTTTAAATGGACTCGGTTCGGATTGTGGTCACTGATGCAACATTTTTTTCCCAGGGTACTAAAATAGAATCTATAGCTATATATTAAATAATACATGCACCTATTTAGCTTATTAATTTTTCTTGTTGTATGAAAGTTTGTATGAAAGAAGTGTTTTAAAGATCATAGGAAAAGTGAAAGATTTGGGTTAAAAAATCTCCATGTAAAAAAATTGTGAGTTGGACAGAAAACAATAAAGAGATCTTCAAAAATAGTGACATAATTACAGGCAATTCCATTTTCCGCCAGCATGTCCACTTTTGAGAATAAGCATCACTAACCTCCGGTCAAATACCTTACTTGTCTCGTCCTACCTTAGCAACGCGGCGTGTTTAAGCGACGCCATCTTTTAACTTCACTGAGCCGAATGAATACCAGGCAGAATTTAAGATATTTAGTTTCGAATAAGGTAAGTAAATCAATATGCGTTTTATTGTAAGGTAAAACGTTTCTATTAATTTGCCTTGACCTTATTCGAAGCTTACTTATGAGACTTGTTCGTTATCGCCTGGTGGTGGTAGAGACACCGACGCCAATGTGATCTAGATAAGCCAGATTCACAATAATGTAATAATAATGGTTAATAATTCTTAATTTACATTAATAGGTTCAGTTTTTCAGTGGCCATTTTGATTCAATATGTGGTTGTACTGCAAAGGTACTCGTCCTAGTTTCTTCGTTAGTAAACTCGCGCAAAGTCGGGGCAGGCAGCTATTTAGTAATACTTTATTATCCTATAGGTATTTCAGTAGGTGGTAGAACCACGCTGAATCTATTACTGGTTTCAGCATGAATGAGTCGGCTCGCTCGGGATAGTACCAGGGGTTTTAGTCCGTGCGACTCGGACATAACCCACCCACTCCCCCGGGAGGGTGGCGTATCCATAAGGAATTTCCACACGTTAAAAAAAAAGGCAGCTATTTAGTAATACTTTTTTGTCCTATAGGTATTTCAGTAGGTGGTAGAGCCATGCTGAATCTATTACTGGTTTCAGCATGAATGAGTCGGCTCGCTCGGGGTAGTATCACCCTCTCACAGAAAACCGATGCCAAGTAACAGTGCTTGCTCCAACACAGGCTGGCAACGCACTTGCGACTCCCACGGTGTTGCAAGTGTCTATGGACAGTGGTGATCACTTAGCATCAGTTAACCCATCTGTCGGATTGCCAACTATGAATCATAGGAATCAAGTTTTTTTATTAACATGCTCAGTAGTGTTCCGGAATCGATCCGTATACATATATGCCGTATCCAAACTAGATGACTGGGCTCTGTATCCGATCAGGTTTTGACTATCATTACGTTGTGATAAACCCACACAGTTACTCTCTTTTAGTTTGTCGCTTTACCTATCGGCCTCTGTATGATCAGCTACCGAAAGGCCTACAGATTGGCATAAAAGCGACTGCTACCTATAGCGCCTATATGGCGCACTAAAAATTTGCGGAACTGGCCACTTACATTCAAGTACATTTTTAAATTAGGAACCCTTTTTCTTTAAAACGATGTTCGCTCATCAACCCAGTGAACAATTTTCAACACTATAATAAAAGAACGTTTCCGAGGTCATGGCATAAATGTTTTTCTAATTTCGAATTAGGTTTATTCGTATGAAAAGGTTCATTCAAGCTGAGACTATTTTGAGAAATGGATTCATTTTTGACCAGTTACTTTTTTTTTCTTATTCCGGATTTTGTTTGTGAGAGCCACGTATATATTTTAGTGATAGCCGTCTTCTTATATTACAACACACTTACCATCACATACTTTACTGTCAGTTTGTCATGCCACAACATAAAATAGACGAGACTAGGTGGAGACCTAACTCTCAAGCATAGCTGTTGAAAACACTAATAGCTTTGAGGATAGATTTTCAGCGTAATAAAATTAATAATCCAAGTCGAGTACTAAGAAATTCTCGACTATAAAGCGAAGGTTACTTTAAATATCAAATTCACCGTTGTAGTAGAATTCCGAAGCCACACGGTAGCTGAACGCTACATCCGAGCGTAATGAACCAACATCGTTTCAAATTTCAATGTACTATATTCTGCGATATCTTCTTGAGCTGATAAAAGATAAAGTTAATTTGTATGTATATTTCATAAAAGAGAGTATTTCTATGGTCTCAGAATGAATACTAATAAAACCCAAATCATAATTATTGGCAGCCCTAGGATGACTGTAAAGATTGAGAAAATGCAACTCCCACCTTATCATCTTTGAAGGCACTATCTTTCCTGTATGTGATAAAGTAAAAAACTTAGGAATTTATATTGACAAAAATTTATATTGGGGTCCACAGCTTCATGAACTAAGTCGGAAAATTTTCGCGTCAGC
>MU160898.1:0-33357 GCA_015888305.1 Antheraea pernyi | reverse complement strand
CTTATATATATTTCGTATCGGATAATATTCTAAACTATTTCAGTTTGATAAGGGGAAAAAATAAAATCCTTCCACCTGCATGTGTAAGCGTGTATGCGTGCACGTGTGTGGAGGTGATATGTGTAATGTTGTCGCAGTGATGTAAGATTTTGTGTCACTGTATCGCGCGAAAAGTTTTCTGTTACCTGGAAAAAGACGCGTCTGTCCTTGCTAACTATTCTAAGCTATTCATACCTATATACATTTGTGAACCATACAATCGAAATTGCATGATTCACAAATGAATACGTGTATATCGGATTGAAACGAACTAAAACTATTCGATTCAGTTCGATGAGGGAAAAAAACAAAACCCTCCCACCATGTGTATATATGTGCACGTGTGTGAGAGAGATGATCTCATATGTATGTTCAAGTGATGTAGGTGAGTCACTGTATCGCGATAAAAATATCTCGAGGGCTCCGCGCGGGGACGACCTAGGCTCGAGATATTACTGAGAACCGCGATGTGTGCGGGAGCTAAAGAGGATCCCTTCCCTCGCGGCGGCGTGAGGGTCGGTTACAAAAAGCGTGGGCGCAACAGGCATTTAATAAGATCGAATTTAAATTTATTTAGCGGCGACGGCGCCGAAATCTAAAAATAGACATAACAAAATTATTATTATTGAACGGTCGTTTTAGGGGAAGATAGACGTAAACCGCGATTTACTCTATCTTACATGAGTTATTTATTTTGAACGGCTGTCCGAGCGAGCCGTTGTAGTGTATTGAATTAGTAAGAAAATTTAACACTGGCAACATTTTAGTTAAGTTCTACGTAATTCTGCTAGGTGGCGCCACACTGTATCTATGGTCTGTCTGTTGTGTGTTCTTACCTGTAAAAGTCTGTGCAAGTAATTAATATAATTATTTTATTACAAGAAAACATTCTTTTATTAGAATTCTTAGTCCTTAACCCGATAACAGCGATGACTATTAATGATTTGAATAGTGTGAAAACCAAAAACAGCAAAGTAGGCTCGACCTATAGCTTGACAATAAAACAATACTAGTACTACAACAACAACATATACAACAACATACAACAGTACAACTTTAAGAGTGGTAGAGCCACGCTGAAGCTTATCGGTTTCAGCATGAATGGGTCGGCTCGTCCGGGGTAGTAGTTTTTTTATAGAAAACCGTCGTGAAGGTTACTTCACGTAAGCACTGTTAAGTGCTTACGTTGTTTCGTTTCGTTCGGTTAGTGAGGGCGCCAGAGGCCCACCTCCCGTCAAACACAGGCTGGCAACGCACTTTCGACTCCCCCGGTGTTGTTAGTGTCTATGGACGGTGGTGATCACTTCAAATAAGCTGAACCACAAGTTCGTTTGCCAGTTATGACAAAAAAAAACTAATAAATTTTAACCGTATTCATATATAACCATGATGAATACTTTTGTTTTTTTTTTTAATTCGAGTTATGTTAAACCAAAATGAACAAACATTTTATACATCTATTTCATTTTTTAATACCTCCATACTTTCTCATGTTTAATTTTATACGATTTAATTGTTGACGTAGTAATTTGATTTGTTTGGATTGCATTATTTTTTTTTTTTAATTCGAGTTATGTTAAACCAAAATGAACAAACATTTTATACATCTATTTCATTTTTTAATACCTCCATACTTTCTCATGTTTAATTTTATACGATTTAATTGTTGACGTAGTAATTTGATTTGTTTGGATTGCATTATGCTTAACATCGTCAGATAACGGCATAGTCTCATTATCATATTGGAATGAAGAAAAACAACTGTTGATAAGATATATAGTAAGTTTTATATTTGAAAAAAATTAACCGAAAAAAACAAATTTTTAAAGTGTATAACCCTATTAATATTACAGCAAATAACTAAACAAACATATGTAAGAACCTATTTTTTATATTCATGTTAATGTAGATTTATCTTCTAGAGGACAGTAATTTTTTTCTCGATTATTTCTTTACTTTTCTGTACCCCTGATCGAGTAAGTTGTTAAGGCGTAAGCGCGTTGCAAACACATAAACCCACTTACGCATTTATAATATTAGTTAGAATTTCTTTCTAACGGAGAGTGAGTATTACGCTATAAAGACTGAATCAAAGTATAGTTTATGAGGTAAACCATCCGAATTGTACTAATTTCTTCATCAATTGTTTTCCGCAATAACAAATGACATTATATTATACGTTATAGTGTTCATTAAGTTCTTTCATTCATTTCATTCTTTTCAGATCGACCGAGCACTATAAATAATTACAAACCCTATCCGGCGTCCTTTTAATCGTCATTAATGAGAATTAAATAATCCAATCAAGTACGATCAAACGTATTTATATCATGTTCATATTAAATGAACTCCGAGTCCCAAGGCAACGCGTACCCGGTACACGGTACATAAATCAGAGGAAAACAAACGAACCAGATCTGTTGGCTTCTCGGCCACTCCGTAATAAGTTCCTTAATTAATTGTTATTACCCTCCGAGTATTTATAACCTCATCGGTAATACAACTTGAAAGGATAAAAACTGTTTGCGGTTTAACATCGTTCGTATTAAATTGAATTTACGACACTGTTAATAATTACAGTTATAATTGTAAACGTCTTAATTAATTAAACTATCTTTAATTAAGGATTCTCCTAAAAATAAAAGGAGTTTCCGATCTTAATTATCATCATCAGCCTCTAAGAAACCCACTGCAGGGCCATGGGCCTCGTCCCGAAGCAAGGTATTTTTTTTTCCTTTTTTAATTGGGCATGGGCATTATAGCATGGGCATAATCACCACGCCAGCCCATAACGTTTTGGCGATTTCAAACTTCGAGAAATCCACAGTTCTACATTCTCCAACATGCAGTATTACTACAAGAACAATTCTCAGGTTCAGATTTTCGTTCACCGTCAACCGATAGTGTTAATAATTGAAATTAGTAAGTGTACGTAAATTCAGAAGAAATATTTGGTATATGCCGGCGTTCGAACCTGTCAAACCACTGTACCACCACGACTTGTATCGACTTCGATCTTGATGCCAAGTCTATAAAATAAAGATAAATATTATAACACATAATATATAGATATCATAGAACAAAGTAACTTTTCGAGTATGCCCGTGAGATACTGGATTTTGATACGGCTTACCATCACTTAGAGAGTTTCTTCTGAAACGTGTATACGTATATATTGAGCATATATAAAGCAGAGATTTAATGGTGGTAGAGCCACGCTGAAACTATTACTGGTTTTTAGCATGAATGGGTCGGCTCCTCTCAGAAAACCGACGTAAAGTAACAGTGCTTGCATTGTTGCGTTTCGTTCGGTCAGTGAGAGCGCCGGAGACCCACCTCCCCTCCCCTCTCCTCTCTCTTCTCCTCTCTCTTCTCCTCTCTCTTCTCCTCTCTCCTCTCCCTCCCCTAACCCTTCCCCCAAAGGGTGACAACGCACTTGCGACTCCTCTGGTGTTGTTAGTGTCCATAGAAGGTGGTGATCTCATAACACCAGGTGACCCACCTGTTCGTTTGCCACCTTACATAAAAGAATCGATGTATTCTACCGAAGTTGTAAGATGGTGTTTCCGGGTGCTTACATTGGAAACACTGGCTAAACCTTATGAGGTACAAATACATAATGTATAGAATTTAAAATCACAAATGTACAAAATGTACATCTAAAAATGTCTACAAAAAAGTCCGCAATATTATTACGCTTTCTCATAGGGACTAAGCAACAATGGTTAAATTTAACAGAGGTAATATAATATCAATAAGAGTGCCTACAAAGTCACTATTAATTCAGATAAAGTTCGTAGTTTTGCAATTGCGAGCAATAGTTAGCTATTGTAATATAGATAAAACTGAGTATTCAAAAATTTACGAACAATTTCATTGCAAACTCGCACGACACGTCGGAGAGACAATATTTAACTTAACGACTCTTCCATGAATTTCAGCTGAAGCCGCTTTATTGCCACTATAAACTAACGTTGAAAATACATTACTCATTTCGAACATTCGTACGTCTCGCGTACATCCATAATTCATACCAACAAGAGCTGCAAGTAAAAAATAACAATCGGCCTCATCTCGAACCGGCTATTTGTTATGACCGTTTTAGACACGTCATAGCGCTCTTTGTTTTGTGTGATTTACGTTCTATTGAGCTTTAGACTTCTTGCACAAATTAGTAAAGTGGCTTAGCTTAGCATACCTTAGGCAGTCTGTTTATTATATAATGGCCTTTATAATGGTGTAATTTTTAGAGATTAAACCTTAAGAATCTATTTACACAATCAGATGAAAAATGAATTTGATCGAGTCTTAACATGTTGCCCCTCCGATCAATATTCTCAAGATTTCTAAACGCGGGCATATTATATTGAAACTATATATGTATGTATGTAATGTAATATAATTTATGCAGTATACTAACCATTGTCCACAGATTTGCTCACGTTTATATATATTTGGTCTATCTGTCAGCAACAGTACTTTTTTCCCGGATGAAAGTACTCTATTATCCGTAGCCCTGACAACGCGTGTACAAACTTTAATGGTGACCAGTTAAATAGTTAAGCTGTGAAAGCATAAAAAATAAACAAACTCACATACAAATTTATTATATTTGTTAGGACTGGCTTGGAACTAGTGCACTAGCATATGTGTGAACATTGTGTAAAAAAACAGTGACATATAAAATTTAAATTTCTCTCGTACTTAAGACGTGTGGTCATTAAAATTACAATAACTTTAGATGGAGTGAACTGATTTCAATGAAACCAAGACTAAATGTTACAAGAGGACATGCTTTATGATTTTCTTGGTGAGGTTTTATCGTGAACGCAGTATTTTAGCAGTGATGCGTGTTCAAACGAGCAGACAAACAGACATACATTTCTAAAAATGATTGAATTTGGGGTGTAAGGGGTGTCAAATAACATCTAAGAATTGAGACATCCAAGCCAACCTCACCTGCACGTGGTGCACCCTGCTGAAGAACGAACGAGGCAATGGCGATAGCGGGGTGGTAGGGTTTTACAGCCTGACTGGGTCGCAACCACCATGTATATGGCGAAAAAGCCCGTCTTAGTGATTATGTATATGGCGAAAAAGCCCGTCATAGTGATTCGCTTTTACGGGTCGCGTTTCGGGATCAGCCTGTGCGTATCCAGCTTTTCGCAGGCCGGCATGACAGCGGCGACCGGCGATGGACAGTATATACTCGTTGGTCGCCATTGTTTTTGGATTGTACTATGCTTACCATCAGGCATAGTGCAGTCACTTTGCCGTGCTACTATAAAAAAAAAAAAAATGTACTTTATTACTTATTCCATCACAACTGCAACAAGTATTTCACAAAAATCTAAAAAGTACTGTCATTAGTTTTACATTCTTATTATATGTATAGATGATGGGTAGACCGAAGTGCATCTATAGTTTATCAATAAGTTATAATATAAACATTTGATGAGGAATATTAAAAGAATTTACTTTAACATTTCACTGAGAATTTCTATGAAAAATGGACACGCTCCAGTCAAAACAGTCTACAATGGAAGTAGAATAGAAGTTTGGAAGTGGTAGAGCCACGTTGGAACTACTACTGGTTTCAGTATGAATGGGTCGGCTCGCCCGGGGTAGTACCACCCTCTGTCAGAAAACCGACGTGAAGTAACAGTACTTGCATTGTTGCGTTTCGTTAGGTGAGTGAGAGCGCCGGAGGCCCGTCTCCTCTTCCCCCCTCCCCTTTTCCCCAATCCTCCCTCCACCCAAACACAGGCTGGCAACACACTTGCAACTCCCCTGATGTTGCTAGTGTCTATGGACGGCGGTGATCACTTACCATCAGGTGACCCGTCTGTTCGTTTACCTCCTATAATATAAAAAAATATATATAAAAAAGAACAATGTTTCGCTTTATAAGCCATCTCATTCCAGCTTCATGAGTCCCGCGGGCTGTACTTTTATGTACTGTGAAAAAACCTTTAAAAATTCTCATAAATTTTAATAAATGAAATACGGTATAAATTAGAATTTAAAATTTATTTTTAAAGTTTAGTTTTTACGATGATGTATGGTAACAATGTAAAGAACTCTTGGATATTTCGTTTTTTTTTAAATTGTAACAAAATTACTGTGGTCCTTCTAATAAAACTGTAAATGTATAACGTGTCTGTACTTATTGCAGATGTCTTAGAATAAGTAATAAAATACATTTCAATCTATTTTAGAAATGTTTGTCTGTCTGTCTGTTTGACGACGCACCACTGCTAAAATGCTGCGTTCACGATAAAACCTCACCAAGAACATCATAAAATAGGATATACTTAGTAACATTTAATCTTAAATTCATTAAAATCGGTTTATTCTGTCAAAAGTTATTATAATTTTAATGACGACGCGACATAAGTACGAAAGAAAAGTAGATAATTAATGGACTTAATACATTTAGATGTTCTTTTTTAGTTACTGTTTTTTTTTACATTAGGTTCCACGCAGACGGAGCAGTGAGCACAGCTAATGATTAATAAACGTTTATTGCTAATTATTATCTATACATTATCTTGACTACCACACCATAAATGCGAATGTGAGTTTGTTTGTTTGCTTGTTTATTATCCTTTCACTCCTTAACTATTTAACTGATGTTGATGTTAGCGAAGCGGTGTAGCACGTTTGTGCAGGAAATGTGAAATATATAGATAACATTGTTTACAAAGACATTTTGTAAGCAAAGTATATATCTATTTTTTTATATCATAGTAAGCAAACGAACAGATGGGTCACCTGATGTTAAGTGATCACCACCGTTCATACATACTTGCAACACCAGGGGAGTCGCAAGTGCGTTGGTATCCTGTGTTTGGGGGAAGGGGGAGGGAAGGAAAGTTGTGTATCAGGCGCTCACAATGATCAAACGAAACACAGCAACGCAAGCACTGCTACTTCACGTCGGTTTTCTTTGAGAGTGTGGTACTACCCCGAGCGAGCCAACCCATTCATGCTGAAACCAGTAATAGCTTCCGCGTGGCTCCACCACCTACATAAATTTCAAAGTTTTTTTATATTTTTTCCTCTGTACATACAATATATTGATAAAATAAAAAAATAACGCAAACGTGGATGCTGGTATCTGCTAGTATACAATCATATCAAAGAGTTAAAGGAAATGAATTGATTAATATTAGCTTAGGTTAGCTCACATAGGTCGCGAAATGCATGTATCAGGCAACAGCGTGCCGCGCCGTGCCGCCCTTGAGCGAGTTGTCAAAATAAAATCGGCTGAGTGCCTTAAGCGCTCGCCTTAGTAGTCCGGTGAAGCTGTTAAGACCTTGCTTGATCAATAGCGAAGATAGTTCGAAAAAAAAATTGATTAATAACGTCATATTAACGTTCTTCTGTGGCTTGAAATAAACGCAATAGGCAGTGTTGATGTTGTCCCAGTTATATTATTCAGATCATGCGAAAGGTTAATAATATATATGGAATGCACGGAAGACATTAATCCGCCCGACGACAGTTCCAATATCTGACCATTATCACGTTAATATCCGCACATCGGACTACAAATCACGACTTGGTCAATATTTACTAAACATCTACAACCAATTGAGGCATTTGATTTTGTCAATATTTTTATTAGTTGATATTAATGTAAGGTATGGACCGTAAGTCATGCTAAAAATAAATAATAGTTTAAAAAAACTAATAAAACTACTAACAGTGATGCATGTTAATATAAGCAACTCCAGATATCAGTTTTTTTGTCACTTTTTACAAAAATATACATTCATTTCTAACTTACACTATTCTTAATCCAAATGTATTAAATTTTATTTTCTGTTTTTTAGTTGGATTTTTTATGAAAGCATGTTTTTTTTTAACTATTATTTATTTTTCATTTTTTAGTTACATTTTTTTAACTTTTTTTTCGGATATTTGCATTGTCATCGACCTTTGACTGGTGTGCAAAGTTTGAATTAAATCTGATCATTCACAAACATACATACATACAGGTGAAGCTAATAAAAGCGTGATAATATTGAATGTAGGATGAAAATGGGTAATTGGTACGTAATAGTGAATGGAAAGACAATAGGATAACATGATGAGAGTGAAAGAATAAATAGACAAGGAATGAAATAGCGCGAAAGAGACAGTTTATTATTGTGGTTACAGTAAGGGAGACAAAAAAAAAAGAAAAACAAACGATTGCGAAACGAGGTTTTATATTTACAATAATATTTAGAGTGCCCAAAGTCGCTTTAATATTAATTTACAAAACCCTCTCTAGTATACTGACCGGCTGATCCCGTCATCCCTGCAGTCGGTACTAGTGATTACATTTGATATATAATAGAAGGCCGCGTTTAATCCGGCACTTATCGTACTCTGGTAAATATCCTATTTATTATATAAAAAGAATATTATATCCAGAGCTGGATATAGATCGACGATAGGTGCCTAAATGTGACAAAGACACGAAAAGTCCGGTGAAGCTATTAAGACCTCGCTAGGTAAAGCGTAGTCAGTTCAAAAAAAAAGACACTAAAAGGGGCGTCCACATCATAATTTTTTAAGTAAAAAAATTAAGTTGTTTGACTATTAAAAAAATTCTCCAATATAGATAACTTTTTTAAAGAATCTCAAAACATATTCCTATTAAGAATTCTTCATGGCCTCGAGGTCACCGAATCTTTAAATTTCTTATCGGCTTCTATCTGTTAGGGATTTAATTTTAAATACAGCCTTACGTTCACACAAAATTTGTTTAAAGACTACGCTGTTCATACAAAAATTCCTATACAAATGGAAAACAAGTAGTGCAAAATTATAAAAAATAATAATTACCTATTACTTCCACTGTTATTAATTTCTCCGTATATTACCTGTGAAGTATCGATTAGACTTTATATTCAGAGTTTTTGTACATTCACTTAATTGAATTTGTTATAACATGAACGATAATATCGTGAGGTAACCCTGAATCAGGTAAATATACTTTTAATACCATTTTTTGTGGAATATAATATAATATTCACTGCGATTGAAATCTCTAAAATGTCCTGGTGATTATGCTCTAACCTCGGATAGATATCTTTGCCCATCAGTAAAACTTTAACAAGCGGGCACTATTATCGTTATCTTAAATAAACTTACTAGTATGAAAGTTATAGTTAAAATATAGTGGAATCTAATTAAAAAGAAAGATATATTTATTCAGCACATAGAAAACATATTTATAAGTATATACATACAAAAAGTCAAGAGTGACAAGTGTTGCATAGGGTAGGGTGTAAAGGTCTTTGTCTCAGCACAAGTTGTAGGCTTGCATATGGAAGTGTTAGAGCGCTGGTTTTTAGACATGTTGGTTTTATACATTGACGAAATTACAAACACACGCACGCACTTACACGATGATTTCAAATTAATATTATACATGCCCTTAATAATGTAACCTAGTACTATCTGTATAGAATACAATACAATATGATACAATGATTTCATGAAACTGTGGAATTAGATACCATTTTCATACGACTGCATACTAGCTCAGAGATCACATGATGTAACCAATTTATTAATTTACTAAATTTATAAAATATATAATTATATATACATATAATAAAAATGTAAAACTAACGTGACTGTACTTTTTAGACTTTTATGAAAAAAAAAATGTTGCAGGTGTATAGGAATAAGTAATAGAATACATTTCAATCATTTTCAGAAATGTCTGCCTGTTTATCTGTCTGTCTGTTTGTATGAACAGGCATCACTGCTAAAGTACTGGGTTCACGATAAAACCACACCAAGGAAATCATAAAGCATATCTTCGAGAATAACTTAGTCGTCGTTTTATTAACGTCGGTTCACCTTACCAAAAGATATTGTAGTTTTAATGACTACGCGACTTAGGTACGAGAGAAAAGTAATAAGTAAATGGACTTAATATATTCATGTGATTTTATTAGTTACTGTTTTTTTACATTAGGTTCCACGGAGACGTAGTCGCGGGCCCAACTAGTTATATATACTAGTGGGCACCCAATGGTGGACTTTCGACCATAGTTCATTGATTTTTTAAAGTTGAATATAGAATGAAAAAGGGTATATGGAACGTAAGAGTAAAATATTACATACAGTCGAGCATAGCAACCTCCTTCACAACCTTTTTTGAAGTCCTTTATTGACAGATGTCAAAATGTCTTTTTTATTTACATGTGTGTATATGTTGTGTAAAATTGAAGCAGTAGTGTGAGTAATGCATATTTTAATTAATTTAATGTACTTCTAATGCATTTTATATAAAATAAATAGCTTTCTGCACTTCTCCTCCATATAAACTTTAACTATGCCAAGTTTCACGTTCATCCGTTCGCGCATTTCTCTCAAAAAGGAATACAAAATTTGGGCTTCATGTATATATGATAATTACAATTATATAAGTAAATTAATTCACATATCGTCATCAAGCACCTATAGGTTTATTCCGGTAACTGTACTTGAACGCCAATCCTTCTCTAAATGTAGCCTGCTTAGTATTAGATCAAATCGTCATTTAATATCTGATGATTGTAAAGCATATCTAAAACTGAGCGAAAGTATATTACCGTTTGCCTGACTGTAAGTTTAAACGGGTTTTGGTGTCAAAAGGCTTATTATACAGTGGATCAATATACATGAACGATGATGAAGTCTGGAACTGACTCCTTTCTGTGCATCACAAAAAAAGATTGTAACGTGTAATGTATTTTAAATATATACATATTTTATTTGCATTTATTTTTCTATTATAGTTTTCATATCTTATATTTTTATAATGGTTTATTTTATCTAATATTATATTACTATTACTGAAAAAACTCTGAAACCACGAACCCAGAAAAAACAGAAAATGCAGTCCTCGGGAATACTCTAAAGTTGGCTAGTTTTCTGTTACATAAAAATGGCAATATAACAAGCAAACCATAATCTTGAAGAACTTCGTTTTTAACCGGAACGAAAAATTGTAAGGCTAAAAGAGCCCATCAGACTTCGTAACTATATAATAATAATCATAAATACAGTGGTACAACAAAATAATCCCAAGGAGGGTTGATGTCAGGCAAGCGGCCGATCGAAAAAATTAAGCCAAATCATATACCACAACATAACAAACATGTTGTACCCTACTTATGTGGGATAAGGGTAAAGGGTAAGAAGAAGAAGACATATTTTAAAAAGCTAAACCCGATCGAGTTTCTTGCCGCTTCTTCTCGATGACAGGGCTATTTTCCAAACCGGTGGTAGTTTTGACGTTCATAAGCGCCTTATTAGGGCCTGGATTGAGTAAAGTATTTTTGATTTCATTTCATTGTTGTCAAAGGCTAAAAGCTATAAAGTGTTAATTTTTTTAAATATATATTTAGAAAGAAATAAAACAAATAAAACACATGTTACACATTAATACTAACAAAGGCTAGCATGTCTATTAATAAATCGTAATTTATAATCAACGTCTCGAATACGCGTAATAAGATACAGAGTGAATTGATACTCCCATGGGGAATAGACCAACTGGAGGAAAACAACTCCGATTTCTCTTTGGTTGGATAAAACAACAGATTACTGTATTGCCTATTTAATTCAACTAGTGGTCAAATACGACATTAATAAGGGATTTCTTTTCACGTGTTAGTATACAGATTACATATATTATAGTCCAAGAACATCGTGCGCGACCGTTCTGAGGGACGCCAGAGGTTGGCGGAGACGAGGTAGTTTATATGTTAAAGGGGATGGGTGACGTAGTGGGGACAAGAGAACGATATGCTACCTTACCCCGATTTGTTTAAGTGAAGACTTCTTTAAGCGCGTTGAGCGGTATTTTAGGCAAGAAATTAATTTATAATTTCACTTCATGACATGCTATGCATGACCGGCCTTTTTGTGCTTGCACGGTTTGTTTGAAACTAGCGACGCGTAGTATAGGGGCCTGTTTACATGAAGTATAAATAACAGTTCATCAGACTTTATAAAAATGTATTTAATTATTGCTCCGAGTGCCATGTGTATGTAATAATTCCATATCAATTTAATTTACTCCTTATCTCATAACTTGTTTCGCATATTCGAGACTGTATTTACGATTTCAAAAGAATCATATATATAGATTAAATAATTTTTGACTTATACGCATACCAGCATATAGACAGACAAAGAAACGTTTCCTGTAAAATTGTAAAGATAGATATCAAAGTAATCCTAAATATGTAGACATGAAGTGTTTTATAAGTCACATAAGAAAAACTGACTATAAATATCTTTCCGGCATTCATAAATCGTCGAACAGTCGCGCAACAAAAGCGTGGCATTAAACCTCTCGCGTACGAAATGGCACATTAAAATGTCAAAACATAACCGTCAGTGTGACACATCATAGCACCGAACAACGATTACAGAACAAGAGCGTACATTATAAAGCCAGATTCGCACCTAAACGGGACGAGCACGTAACGCGCATGTTATAAGTTGCAGTGACTATCGCCATATCTACTACGTTCAAGTTTAATATCTATGTCCAAACTCTTAACAGTGTTCTTGAAGCAGTCCCATTTATAAACTAAGCACGACCTCTCACGACATCACCCCTTAAAATAAAAATCATTTCATATTAAGCGGTCAAACGGAAAAAAAATAAGATACTGCACTTAATTTAATGTCTGATAAGTGGTGCTGTCATTATACCAGGTGAATGTTTAGATAGTAGCAATATTAGTAGAGAACACTCTGCAACCGATTCTCGTTCTAAATCAACAAAAAAAAGGTGCTTAATATTTGACCAATTTATCTAGAAAAATATAAAAATTATACTGAACCCTCTAAGTATCTATGTTAAAACACAGTTTCAATGAGCGTCGGGTGAAGTGAAAATGAAGCCAACCAACTAACAAAAGATAATTTTTTGAACTTTGAACAAACAAAAGGATTTATTTTCCGTTTTATTATCGAAAGTTATTAACTACGGGTTGCCGCTCGCAGGTTTTATCACCGATCATTAAACCTGGATTTGTTTAAGATATTATTTATACTTTTGAAATTCTTATAACAAATTATACCTAAGATTCTCTTTGTTGTCTATTAATGTTTGTTTTGATATTATTATTTTATGTGTTAAATGTGACCATGAAGTGCCATAATCTAGAATATTACGAGTGTCTAAACTTTTACCTGGTATAAGGTAGAAACGAGTTAAGATTACTCAATATTTTTAAGATGTGTTTATAGTTATGGGAACATAGATTTTCAGTCTAAATAAGAATGCCTTTACGTATTGTTTTTTTTTTTAGTGAAAACTTCTTTATCCGCGTCGACCAATTTTTGGTAGAAGAAAAACTTATGCGTTCGCGTCACTGATGAGATCGACATGCTCACAACGTATATATTGCTCTTGCGTCAGACTAGCCACGCGTATATATAGCAGCTTGTATGCATATAATATACATATTTCGTACGAAGCTTGTGAACCCCATCATGTTTGATTATTTAATAAACTGCTTAAAAATGTATTCAATTATCACTCTGAGCGCCAATAGATTTGAAACCCAGGCTAATATTTATAATTTCAATTTAAAAATTGCTAAATTTAAATAATTCAGGCTATAATTAATTTAAAAACTAAAAAAGAACACATTATTCTATTGTTTTGAGTTTTCATTTCTGTCGGTAGTCACAAAAAAAACTAGATATTACTAGAGATATTATTTACATAGACACTTTTTTATTGTCATAGTTATGAGTTTGTATCATACGGGAATTAATTTCAGTCTTCTTATAGTTTTAATTATAAAAACACGTCGCTTTCTAGAATACAAATAAACAATTTCTTTTAACATATACTCTCATTTTTAGGAGACGTGGGATGAAACTAAAATTATTTGCTACTCGATTGAAATCAATTTAGGTATTGAATTTTATAAATATACCTTATTATTAGAGGCTGCCCTCCAGCGATGAGCCAGACAGTTGCGTCAGCATAACATTTGTTAGAACTAGAGATGCTGAGCATCATAATTTATACATACATTCCAATACAAAAGCTGAAGGGCGATGAACTAGCGCGATAATATAGAGTTTTTTTAATCTATCGTTGGTATTGGAACATTTCCATGGAATCCATGGAATTCCGATTAATACTAATTAGAAAGTTCTTTTATTATCTAAAAATAAAACTGATTCAGAAATAAAATTTATCTTCTTAATCTTTTTTTTAAACGGTTGATCTTTTATTGAAGGAAGAAATATAGGTGAAATTCTATTTTCACATTAAAAAAACGAACAAGTAGATTTATCCAAATATAATTGTATAATTGTCAATATTATAATTGTAAGTTTCACATTTTCATGCTATCAGCAAATTTGGCTTTAATGTCATAATTATATTTTTTTTTAGTAATACTATGGATTGTTTTATACTATCACATGCCTACTGTCGTATCTCGTTGAGTTGTAATATAAAACCAATTAAGTAAACATGATTTGTAAACATGAAGTTATCGATTACTACATACTAATAAAAATACATTTTTATTTTATTTCAGTGTCTTTTAATAATAATCAATTTTCAATACTGCATATCTGTATGGCATCCCACGACGATTCTTTTTAATTTATTTTGAAAATAAATATAACTATTTTGTATATCAGATAGATTTACTGCTTTATCGATATGAATTATTTTAATAATATTTCGACTCTGTACATTACGAGTAAAAATCATAAGCCCGTTAATAATACTATAGAATGTCGGACTCGTGTCGATCTCGGATCGTATTGTATGAACCTACTTCATTTATTCACGCACAATACCAGAGTACTGTTTAATGTTAACCTGTTTCTTAAATAACAAACATTATCATTGTAAGATATTGGAATAGCAGAACATTTCTTGACCTAAATATGCAGAACAGGTTACTTATGATATCCAAAATAAAAGCATTGATTATATATAGTATGGATTTAGAGTACAAAGTACCCACTTATAATCTACCAATATTCATTTTAGACGACTCAATTGAAAATGTTATTTTTATATGGAAGTATCTTCATCCTGCGACTTCGCTCGCTATACTGTACATTGTATTGTAAATTCTAGATTTTCTTTCAAGATACCACAAGACCCTTTTCTATAGTCGTGTTGCAATTTGTTCATATTAGTAGGCCGTGTTGTTACGCCCGAAGTCCCTCTAAAATATATTTTTATACATCAAGAACAATACTTATTTTCTAGATGAAATATACCCCGTTTCCTCGTGAATATGTGATAAACAAACTTGCATTTCATTTATAATATTAGTTTGTGAGTTATATCTTAAGTTTGTTTTGACATTGTTTTGTGCATAGTAATTACGTATTTTAGTGAGTTTATATAGTTTGTTTGTTAGTTTGTTGTTTGTATTGTTACATTTCCACGAATTAACAACTCAACCGATGATTAAGAAACAGGTGTATAGAAAAGTATTGTAGGAAGGAAATGTATATTGATATTACACCGGTCAAACCGTCGACCGTCATGGCTTACGTGACATTTATTTATTTTGCTTAATTACCTATCTTGTAAATCAATTAAAACATATATCGAAAATTTACTAAATTAAACAATACAAAATCGAAATCACTTTAGTTCTCCAGCACCAAGTCAGCCTTAACATCTGCACCGTTTCAAACTTCAATACCGTGGCTGATCAAACGAAGTTACACCATAAAGCCCCAACAGTCGATTAGTTTAAAGGAATTTTAATTTACGCTTCCGGTTCTTTTCACTTTGTACGACGTCTCACTTTCGCTAAGTTTGTTTATGTATTTACTAAATACCTCGGTCTTGTGATCTCGAGATCTGAGGTAGTGGCTCTACAATACTATTATGTTAGAGAGAGTTTTATGATATAATATTATTTAATGGTACTTTGATGAACTAAATTATATAGAGTCTAGTTTTTTCTCAGCCCCAACAGTCGATTAGTTTAAAGGAATTTTAATTTACGCTTCCGGTTCTTTTCACTTTGTACGACGTCTCACTTTCGCTAAGTTTGTTTATGTATTTACTAAATACCTCGGTCTTGTGATCTCGAGATCTGAGGTAGTGGCTCTACAATACTATTATGTTAGAGAGAGTTTTATGATATAATATTATTTAATGGTACTTTGATGAACTAAATTATATAGAGTCTAGTTTTTTCTCGCGTTAATGTTGATTTGACCTATTTTTTTCTGGATGATTTTTATGCCCTTTTCCGTAACCCTTTTTTTTATTAACGTGGGGAAATCCCTTATGTATACCCCACCCTCCCGGGGGGGAGGGTGGCTTATGTCTGACTCGCACGGACTAAAACCCCACGGTGTACCGACAGACCGTAATTGTTGGCGCGGCAAGGGCTCGTACAATGCTAATCGACCTTGTAGAGCCGCCCAACGGTCCGCCCGGTGGAAGGTGACCGCCGGGCTTCTACCTATAGAGAGGCAGACTGGGTAATACACCAGCTACCTCCCCTCGTCTGCCGGACCTATGCAATGAGGAGATGGCCCCCCGGCCCATCTCCTCGGGTCCGACTACGGTGGCGGAGAGGGCCACTTAGAGGGTCCACCTCAGGGTTATCTCGTCAACCGAGGAGGTTATCTCCCAGAAGGAGGCCGTCGCTCGCCAAGCCTGGTCGCTGCCGAGCATCGCCGAAACCACGCTCGGCAGCGACAAATCACGCCCTACCACCACAGCCAGAGCGCGGCGCTATTCCTCCCACGGAGGCCGTCGCTCGCCAAGCCTGGTCGCTGCCGAGCATCGCCGAAACCACGCTCGGCAGCGACAAATCACGCCCTACCACCACAGCCAGAGCGCGGCGCTGTCCCTCCCACACAGCACACTCAGACAGAGTGTGCTGCGCGGTGTCCTCGTCAGCACCGCACTCATGGCTTTTCCGTAACCCTGACAACGTGTATACAAATTTAATTATAATCAGTTGAATAGATAATATGTGACAGTGTAACAAAGTATCTAGCATTGGCATTTATAATTATTCGCTTAGCTAGCGTTGATGTAGATTTTTTTTTATTAACGTCGGGAAATCCATTATGAAACCCCCCCTCCCGGGAGAGAGAGCGCGTTACGTCTGACTCGCACGGACTAAAACCACACGGTGTACCGTGCGCCGCATGATAGGGTCGATCCTGCGTTAGTGTGACAAGGTAGTTGCCAGGCTTCATCCTGATAAGGAGACTAGCTGGATACATAGCCAGCCGCCTCCCCTCGTACGGTAGCGCGATGAGTCGGACGTGCCGCCTCCCCCTTCTTCCATCCCTCCTTTAGCGGAGAAGGCCGCTTAGAAGGTCCTCTTCCTCCTCGCAGAATGAGTCCACAATATTCCACACATTCTCGCTGCCGACCTTGGCCGAAACCACACTGGGCAGCGAGAGACCCTCCCCTACCGCCACAGCCAGAACGCGACACATTAAGACAAAGTCTGCTGCGCGGTGTCCGTCTCAGCGTCGCACTCGTGACATGTGGCGATAGTATCCCTGCGATCCGGTGCAGGTACCACCCGAAACATTCATGTCCGGTGAGCACCTGCACCAGACGATACGTCAGAGAGTCCCAACCTCTCCCAATCCACTCCGGCAGGACCGAGCGGACGGCGTCGATGATATATCTGCAATACCGCGCGTTTAGGTTCTGCCTCCATCTCTCTAACTCATCCTTTCTGACTCTCTCCTGCGATACCATGTGAACAGTACTTTTTTCTATAACCCTAACATTGTATAGGCAAGATTTCATGATGGTCAGTTGACAAAATAAATTTTGAACGAGTAACAACCCACAAACAAATAAAGAGACATTCTCATTTATAATATTAGCTAGTTAGGATATCTATTCAGTTTCATGAATCAGTTTTGCAAAAATTTTGTCATTTGACGAAATTTATAGTGTTTGAGTTATGCTTCGTTCTTTATAGCGTTGTACAGTTCCTATTTCCTCATATAATAATGGTTTAAAATATCCGCAGTGTATACGTTTCAACGTGCTGCAAACTAAGTACCCTCCAACCTCCGCTAGTAGGAGAGCTATATACGAACTCATTTGGTGAATATTATGCTATCAGCAAAGAACCTCTCGATAGCGTTGTACATTTGACTATAAGCTTCTCAACATTAGATAGTAAACTCTATATTCAGGTTAATTAAGTGGTATTTACTTCTGTAAAGCCAATAAACTTAGACCCTTTTGTAACAGAAATTCCGGTGGTTGATTTAATGAAGTATTTTGTAGAGCTTTCGGAGGAAGCTTGAGGGACATTTACCCCATCGTTTCTTAATGACAAGGAAAAACGTTCAAAGCGAGAATATATACATTTTTATTTCTTACAAAAAAAATTGAATATTTTTCGCTTCAAATGCGTATATCATACGTAAAACCTCATTATCTATATAAATAAATGATAGCTGTCTGTCGTTACGCGCCCATGAGTCAAAGACTACTATATATAGATTACAATCCTTTTTTTTTTTTTGCTTTTACTTCTTAGACACTTCAAGCGATGACGGCGTACTTGATAGCGTATTCGGACACAATGTAGGTTTGAATCCTTGCAACTGAGCTAGAGCTTCTAGTGAATAAGGTTCTTATCAAGAAATTTCGTGATAAAGTATGATAGTTAGGTCATTTCTAAGTCCGACTGGCTATCTACCACCCTCATGTTGAAAATCTGTCGCAAAGCACATGTTTTTGTTTTCGAACTGACTACGCTATTGGCCTAGTAAAGTCTTAACAGCTTCACCGGACTACACCAATCACCTGTTGGTGTGGATCTGGATGGACCTGGATCTCAAGAACCAGTCCTCTTTAGGTTCAGCGTGTTTAACATCTTACGTCGTGATTTAAAATCAGATAAAAATGTCTTCACTCGCTAAAAACGTGTAATAACGTATTAAGTATAAAAAAACTTAGTCTTAATTTTTTTTTTAGTATCAGGATATTTTCATTTCATATAAGGTTATTATAGTTTTAAGAAACTACAATTTTTATAAGCACTACATATTCGACAATGTGTATTTTCTTGCCGTGGAGAAATGGCGCGAGCGGTGTGGTACTTGTGTTTATTTCTCTGAACATAGAATATAGTGTTAGCAGTCTCTGTACTACTATTGACTTACTACTGACTACAGCGGGGGCGTTACTAATGACCTGACACGCCATTGGTCGAAAGTTATCGGCCGGTCGTAACTTGACTGAATGCTATAAAAGGCGAATCTGTCGAGTCATTTACCGAGACACCATAGAGGCGAAACGCTATTACATAGGGTTAAGCCTCGATCATTAGACCTGGCCGCACAGCGGCCAGAGAAGACGCTTCCATCAGAGGGGCAACCTTGACACGGATTCCCCTCGTTCATTGGGAACATTCTTGCTCGGTCGTCTCTCTGAAAGGTTGTATTGCGTGATTGGTGTTGTATTGAGTGGGTTCTTTCCATTTACATTGTTATTTCTATTTCCCTGGGTTTGTATGAATTATTGTGTTACTTAAGTTATTTAATTGTTTATGTGAGTTCTTGTGTTGAGATATGTAATTGTGTTATTTTTTATATAAATCCATTTCTGGTATTCTAATATCGGAAGTGGGATTTATTTTTAAATTCGATTCACTTCTGGTATTTCTAATAAGTGTTAAAATAAAAAACAACGCATATGAAGTAACGGGTATCAGTAAGTTTATAAATACAATGATATGTGTACTATCACAGAAATAGTTATTAATAGATTATGTCAATTAAAACGGGCTGTTTAGATAAAAAAATATTGAAAACAAATTTGGTATTTTTTAAATAGTAACGCGAGAAGGTGACGCTTTTGTCCCTCATTATAAGCAATTTATTTATAATCCATGTACAATGACAACCGTTAAAGAACAGCAATCCATAACCAATGCTCGCTATCTGCACGTCTCTTGAGTGTGAAAATGAGTAGAGTTTAATGTGTTTCACTGTGTATGGGGGTTTGTATGGCGGTTTCGTACCAATTGTGCAGTATTCGTTATCCATTCATACAAAATCATCGTGATAAATATTATTTCCCTTAACTGTAAAGTCATGAAGTATCGTTTTTTTTTTAACTCCGAATTATTTATTGTGTTGATCTCAAATTATTTATTAAATGTCCCACTTAAACCTTATATGAGATCCATATCACATTACGACAAAAATCACATACGTAATTACTATAACAAACGTTAACTGAACCCCTTGGGGGCGGCGGTCGGTTATGTGTAAAAAACAATGGCCCATTGTGCTTCTTTTGTTTTATCAGTAACAGTTTAAGCTGTCTCATTAAAGTGCCGTTAATGAGAGTGATTTTTAATTAAACATTTTTAATTCTAACCCCATTAAAAATCCGTGTTTGAGTCCCGTAGTAGTTAACCAAATTAGTATGACGAATACAAACGATTGTAAGCATCACCCAAGGAATTTTCCTTCACCAAAAGATCCGATTCAATCACAGGGATCCACATGAATAGAGATCTAATCTAGCTTTTGAAGATAAAATAATTATAGTTTATTTAAATAATATATTCCCCATAAAACAAACTGTATAAATTCGAATATATTCGAAACTTTTAGACGTCTAGGCTTTCATTTCTTTCTTTGGAACCATTGGATCATGAAAAATGTTCATATTTCTACGTCGTAGGTCAACTGAACCGAGAGCCAACGATAACGAGCCTCCGCGAAATAAATTGGCATTTGATTTACAACTATTCTTTATAAATGTAGCTTGAATAGCAATTTGACTACGTTCCATATATGCTGATCTCGATCCTACAGGAGTAAATAATCTCCATAGAACAATGTAGATACATAGAATTTTTTTTTTTTCTAAAAAAAAGGTTGCAGTTGAATGTATGTATATATGTATGCATATATATATGTATGTATATATATATATGTATTATGTATGTATTTTTTTCTCTAAAGAGTATATTTTATAGTCCACAAGTTTAAAGAAAATATCGAAATAAATCAATTTAAAAAAGATCTGGCTACTGTTTTTGATAGTTAAAAAGAATATTAGAAAAATTGTGCAAAAGGTTTTCGCTAGGGTAAAAAAAGGTATATTAAATATATATTAATAAATATGTATATATTTTGGGTTTCATATGAAGAAAATTAAACTAATGACAGAATTTTTTTTTCTGATGAAAGTTCTTTTCCCTAACTGCACAGATGGTAATGTTTTTCGAATTTATATACGATATCGCGGTGTTTGTGTTCGAACTCCTCCGTAACGGCTGGACCAATTTTTGTGAAATTTTAAATGTATATATGTTAGGTATGAGAATAGGTCGTAAAGTATATTTTATACTTCTAGGTGATTAAGGTGATAGGGATCCTGATTTTTTTTTTATTAACATCAAAAGATACCTATAACCCCAAATTTTCACCTTCTTAACCTCACCCTCCCAATTTTTATTGGCGATTTTACTAATTTTGTATGAACATTATCCAAATGACGTAACGGTCGTTCGTATTTCAAATAAAACTAAATTATTGATGTTGCTGAATAAATGATGGCGCTACGGCCCCGTCATCGAAGTTTCTTCCACACATTTTTAAGCCATTCAGTAAACCAACTAAGTATGCGTTTGAGTGAGTCCCTGAATTATTCGTTTTTGAATTTCACTGGGAATTAGTTAAAATTACAGCGGGTTACTTAGGCTACTCGTATTTAGACTAGCTGTTAACCGCGTCTTCGTCTGCAGTGCTATCTTCAAAACGGTTGAACCGATTTCCACCGGACTTTTACTGGTAGATGGCTGACCTTATGAAAAGTATAAAGTTTAGTATTGGAGTCGCGGGCACAGCTAGCTATAAATAAAATAGAAAGATCCCGCCAAAAACTCGGATTAATCTTAATTGCGGGTGTAATATAAACTATATACAATATAATAGGTCTTTACCTATGAAATTACCGTTCTGCAGTACTGGCCACTTCAAATCAAAATAATTTTTGTTTGGCTAAGAATTCTAATTTCAAATTAATTTTATTTTAAAAACATGGAATTCTTTTTCCAAAAGTAGTCATTTGTTTATTGATTAGTGTTACATTTTCATCGCATTTCAATCTTTTTTGTCATCATGGATACGTTAAAAATTCGAGTAATTATGGAATATGAGTACCGTCGTGGCAGCAACGCGGCACAAGCGGCACGCAACATCAACGACGTTTACGGAGCTAACACTACAAACCAACGCACCACCTGTTATTGGTTTGCTCGCTTCCGTTCTGGGAATTTCGACCTGAAAAATGAACCTCGCGGTCGTCCGAAGACTTTGGTCGACAATGACGAATTAAAGGCGATTGTGGAAGCTGATGATACACAATCTACGGCTGAATTAGCAGCAGCTTTCGACGTTAGCGTCAAAACAATATTGGTCCATTTGCGTCAAATTGGCAAGGTAAAAAAGCTTGACAAATGGGTGTCCCACGAACTCAATGATCGCCAGCGCGAAGTACGCGTCGAGACGTGCCTTGCACTGTCAACAGACACACAAATGAAGGAATTTTGAACGGCATTATTACCTGCGATGAAAAATGGATTCTATTTGATAACCGCAAGCGCTCAGCAAGTTGGTTGGATCCTGAAGAAGCTGGCACATCTCCAACCAGCATTGGTCAATCGCTCGTCTCCGCTGCTCTTGCACGACAACGCGCGACTTCATACTACACAGCAGACGGTCTCCAAGTTGCAAGAACTGGGGTTAGAAGTTCTCCGTCATCCGCCCTACTCACCAGACCTTGCGCCTACAGACTACTTCTTTTTCCAGAATTTGAATAACTCCTTGGCGGGAACAAAAATTCAATACCCGAGAGGCAATAAAAAATGCCGTTGAAGAATTTGTTGCCTCCCGTCCAGCTGATTTCTTTAAGAAGGGCATCAATACACTGCCATTGCGAAGGCAAAGATGCATTGATTGCATGGGTGATTACTTCGATTAATACAAATAAAAAATAGATGAAAAAAAAAACGGGTTTAAATTTTTTCATACAAAACGGCAATTTCATAGGTAAAGACCTAATATATTTATGACGTCAGAATATTGAAAACAGAGGGAGAATACAAATACATTTTTTATTTAATAATACTCAGCAGAATATCTCGTCCATTAATATTAACTTAAAAAGTTCCAATGTTTTTACACTCGGGATTTTATTTCTATTTTTTTGGAAATTTAATATGTTTTAAAACATTTCGTATAAGTATAATTTAAAACCTTACGTACGATATAAAACCACCAAGCTTAACTAATTTAAAAACTTTAGTTTTGAAATAACCGCATATTTTTTATTTTAAAAAAAGTTTTCTCTGTGTAAAACCCATAACATTATTTAGTTAATTCGTTCACATAAACGTGAAAGTTTCGTTACAAACCAAAAATAAATTCTATATCATATTTCACAGACATAAATATTAACTAACCAAATATGCTTACTTCTAATTAGCAAAGCAAATAATATACCTAAAATATAATTTAGCATTAACATAAGAAGTTTGTTTGCGTATTTACTTGGGACAAAAAAAAAACATTCCATTCTTCACAAGTCCATAATTGACTCGCGAGAATTCTATTTGATCGATCGTGTTAGGGCTGTTGTTAATTTTGAATCTTACGTTTCTTTTAATCATTATGAAAAGTAAAGTAAAAAATCCCAGATTTTTTATTCATAATACCAATCGTGGTATAAGTTACTTCAAAATTTTATAATCCTTCGAGACATGTCGTTAACTTTCAATAGAAGACCATTTTGATATACATTTCAACAGACCTATTTTATGAGCCATGTCGTAGTGGTTTGCACTGTGCATAAAGAGGTGGCGAAGCGCAGTGTAGAGACTATAACAGGATGCGCTTTGGAATCTGGTACCTGTGCTATGCCAGTCACTTGATCTGCCGTGACCGTAGGTCCAGATTCTCCGCCGTCCCGGAAGAGAGTGGCGTGGAAGGAATTTCCTCCCTTGCCGCATCAAAAGGAATAAGAAGATCCCGTGGTATAATGTCTATTAAATTTACGCAAGCTCGTAGTACCCTGGTATGTACTAACGAATTTTACGGAATTGGTGACTCTATCGGATGACGGTGAAGGAAAACGCCGAGAAGAAACCTAAACCTAAGAAATATTCTTGCATTATCACCAGAACTGTACATTTTTAGAAGTCGTCAATATAACCCACGACGGGTTAGCGTGATTATTACATGGCGTGGTGGGCGTGATACCGATACCATCCTTCGGAAAGAGGTCTATATCCCTGCAGTGGGAGATCAAGTACAGGCCAACAGGCTAACAGGCTTACAGAAGTACCTATAACATAAAGAAAAAACAATAATTCCTGAAGTTCCACAGTATCCACAGTAGTACTATCAAAATTACCAATACATAGTTCACCTACATGATTTGAAAGATTTTTTTCCGAAAATCGAATAGTTAGTAGAGTAGATCTCAAAAGGAATAATAAATATGTCAACATAGATAAAGTTCGAACAGAAAATACGATAAGTATTAAGTAGAATTCCAGACCCTTACCTTTGGGTCCGTCAATATATTCCTATAGACTTCGTTTTCGTGATTTATTCAATATCATCTGCCTTCTAACATCTGAAGCCACATAAAACTATATTTCATATCTCTTATAGTGTTCCGTATACACTCTAATTCTATACATATGTATTAGTTTGTATGGACATGGACTTTAAAGATAATGTTCTTGGTGTTGTTGATGAATACGAGTAGGTATATATTTGAAGTCCATGTTCTATCTAGAAACGACGGTGGTTTACCTATTATATAAACATAAGTCGTTAATATAACCCACGACGGGTTAGCGTGATTATTACATGGCGTGGTGGGCGTGATACCGATACCATCCTTCGGAAAGAGGTCTATATCCCTGCAGTGGACCAAGTACAGGCCAACAGCTTAACGTAACATCTTACAGAATTACCTATAACATAAAGAAAAAACAATAATTCCTGAAGTTCCACAGTATCCACAGTAGTACTATCAAAATTACCAACACATAGTTCACCGATTTATCATCAGCAACATACCTGGAACTTTATCCTACTATATACCACCCTCAGTGCTCACTAAAACTATATAAGAAAGTAATGAAAATGTTAAGCTATACATTATCGAACAATATATGTTAAATCTTTTGTTATATAGATAAATTATGCCCATATTGTCGATTTAATTGTGTTATTCTTATACTTTGCTAAAATCTTTAAGTAATGTAGACGCAAATGCAGTAACTAAAACAAAATGGCCGCCAAATTGAGCCAAAGGATATTGCGGATGAAGTCTTGAGAAACAAAATAAAATAGTCTAAGTTACTTCTTATAAGGTGAGTTAGTGGCAAACGAACAGGTGGGTCACCTGATGTTAAGTGATCACCACCGTCCATGGACACTAACAACACCAGAGGAGTTGCAAGTGCGTTAGCACCCTTTGGGGGGAAGGGTTAGGGAAGGGAGAGGAGAGGGGAGGGGAGGTGGGCCTCCGGCGCTCTCACTAACCGAACGAAACGCAACAATGCAACTGTTACTTCACGTCGGTTTTCTGTGAGAGGGTGGTACTACACCGGACGAGCCGACCCATTCATGCTGAAACCAGTAATAGTTTATTACACTCTATACGTTGATAAGAGCAGGTATATATTTAAAGTCCATGTTCTATCTAGAAGCGACGATGGTTTACCTATTATATAAACATACTAGCTGTGCCTGCAATTTCGTCTGTGTGGAACCTGATGTACAAAATAGTGACTAATAACGTCATCCAAATGTATTAAGTCTAATTATTATTTACGTTTCTCTCGCACTTAAGTCGCGTCGTCATTAAAATTACAATAACTTTTGATAGATCTAAAGGATTTTAATGAAACAAAGACTAAATGTTAGTCGATAATATGCTTTATGTTATTTTTTTTAATGTTTATCATGAACGCAGTACTTTAGCAGTGATACTTATTCATACAAACAGATAAACAGACCTTTCTTAAAAATAATTGAAATATAGTTTATTACTTATTCCTAGGCATCTGCAACATTTTTTTTACAAAAATCTAAGAAGTACTGACACGTTAGATATACATTCTTATTGTATGTATAGATAATGATACAGGTGTGCCACTTAGCGCGCATAACTTAAAAACAACTGTGTACTAAATTCGTATTTCTAGGCAGCCCTATCGCATTGAAAATTCCTTAGTGCGTGCAACTCGAAAGCGGTCGATGCACCTAGCATCGGTTATATTTAAATCAGTGTAGCAATTAACATCTGACGAAACTCATTACACCGTTCGACGTAGGCTAATTATACTTCTATTGCAATCCATGGCCCGCCTGTCTGTGCAGTTTTGCGGTCCACCGACCGCGTTCGACGCCATTAAAATATTTAGATTTGTGAAAATGAAAACATCGACTGGAAAGACATATTCGAGTCTAATGTAACACGTGAAAAGAATTATATATTGGTGTTACAGAGTAATTTAACAAAACGTAAAGGCTGTTGATGATTAATTAGTCAATAAGCCTTTCAGTGTGGATAGTAAAGGAAGGAAACAGCAACATCTCAGTCACCGACAAATATCGAAACTCGAAAGGCTTCCTAAATTAAACTTATTTCATTTAGTTAAACATATTTCCCAAAATCAGAAACTGTGTTTAGTCCAGTCCGGTCCAATCCAGTCCAGTCCGGTCCAATCCAGTCCAGTCCGGTCCAGTCCGGTTCAGTCTGGTCCAGTCCGGTCCGATCCAATATGGTATAGTGTAGTGCAGTGAAGTACTGTCCAGTCTAATCCAGTTGGCTTGAAATGTTTATAATGAGCTTAAAAAATGACTGCACATTTGACTAGAAATTAAAAAAAGTAGAATCAAAGAAATGTATTTGCTCTTCCATGTTAATTGAACCAAAATTTCCTACCTAGTATACTTAAACGTAGGATCCGTTTACATATTCCTCATGTCTTGAAATAAATGTTTCATCCAATCATAAAGCCCGTTAACCAATCAAAATGAATTCACCTTCATTCATGCCAATAGCAATTTGAAAAATCGACAGACAGATCACGCAAATGTACTAAAAACCCTTCACTAACCCATATCACCTACCCACAGTTACCGCAATAAATAAAAGTAGGAATAAACCAAAACTGCTATCATATCGAGAATCTCCATTTGACGATTTTCCGATCACCGTACTGCATAAATATTACATTTATTTTGCATACAAGGGTTTCGGGACTCGTATTGGATTTGATCCTATACATCCAAGCACAAATTGTATACACCGTACCACAGCTTAAAATATATCATATTATTTGCTAGTAGAACTCGCAGTGTTTGAAAAATATATAGGGTCCCTTTCAAACTGTTGCATGGAAACTACATATGTTTATAATACGTACAAGCATTAATAGCTGTATGCATTAAAGATATTCTATTGTATTGATTTATGTCTCGCATATGAATGGGAGTTGATAGCTGTTTTCTTTAACAAGATTTTATGAAATGTAATAAAGCCCCTTATGTTTCAACTTATTATTTTTACCAAACATTCAATGGATTAAATTAACTTTGAACCGTATTAAAGTATAGTCATTTAAATATATTAGCGGGCTTTATATGTTTTATTACGAATACCATCTTACTATTTACATTTTTTTTCAAAACGTCTGTCAAAATATAGTGTAAAACTGGTCGGTACTTAAAAGCCGTTTTTAAGGAAAGACATTTATTCATAAACACAAAGCAAATATGAAAAAAACTATTTAGATATTCTCTGTGGTTGTAATCATTTTTAGCTCTCTTCCTTTTGTCACATCTTATAGTCGTTTCGATATCCAGAACCATCTTTGGTCACACTGTAGCGCTATTATACAAGCTGAATGCTTAGACAGTGGCAATATTTATGGAAGACACTCTACACTTGATCCTCGTTCTAAATCAATAAAACAAATAGATGCTTAATATTTCACCTATTTGTCTATTATAGAAAAATACAAAAAAAATATACATACAACAAAAAATAAACCCTTTTGTTTTGTTCCTGACGTTCCCACGTTCAAGTTCAAGTGGAAGTGAAATCACCCGACGGTCATTGACACTGTATATTGTTGTATGTATATTTTTTTTGTATTTTTCTATAATAGACAAATAGTCTTTCGTAATTAGGACATAGATATCGACTTAATCCTTTGTTATTTCGTTTTAAGATTATGTATTTACCAAATCGAAGTGACGGATTATAGGTATTTCTTACTAGAAATTATATGCAACTCTGCGTGCGATAATTAAATTATATAAACTACTAGCGGGCCCGACAGAAGCTGTCCCGCTCTGATTATAAAAAAAACCATGACAAATTATATACCAAAACCTTCCTCATGAATCACTTTATTCACTGGTGAAAACCGCGTGAAAATCCATTAAGTAGTTTTTGAGTTTATCGTGAACAGACGACAGACAGACGCGATAGGGGACTTTGTTTTATACTATGTAATGATAATGAAGTATAACCCAAAACTATTTGCAACCGAATCAGTCGTTCTAGTGAATCTTTACCTATTTTTAGTATATGTAAGTACATCTGAACTATAAAGTATAAAAAAAAAATTTTTAATAAAGTAATAAAATATATTGATTTGGGGCCAATCTATACTTGTTAATCTATATATAGTATAAATCAAATTTAAGTGTCTGTATTTTGTTCGCTTCAGTTTCTGAAAGGGCTAAGCCGGTATTGACGACATTTTTAAGGGCAGTTAGTAGATTTTTCAGGACTTTTCTATATATTCTCTCAGCTACATATCATATCGCTGTGCTATAGACGCCTATAGAGGCTAAATAGAATACAATTTAAAAAATGTTTTTACAAATCATAACAAGCGTTTTATTAGTAGTGTTTGAGTTTGAGTATTAACTCTTAACGTTTGCAGAAATTCTAATCTTTAAGATTTCCACATAATACAAACGCTAAACATTAAATTTACGTAAAATTTATACAAGATACGGCAATTTTGATGCTCGTAATTTATCTTAGCTCAACCTACCGGGCGATTAATCAAAATTTCACGGGAATAATGTATTACAAAGCGGAAGCTTCATCCATATTTTCTGTTCGAGCCTATTGAGGTAAAAATATTTTGTCGCCGTATAATAAATAAGGCGCTTTTAGAAAGCTTCTAAAAGATTTTATATGATAAGTGATCTAGTAAATTACTTAACTTCAACGATATTATAGCTGCTGGTTTTTTGTATAAAGTAGTTTAGCCTGCTTTTTATAATCACAATAAGTGGGTTGTGGGATAATAGATAAAGACGTGGGTTCCAATCCTGTTATGAAATGGAGTATGAAAGAAAAGATATTTATTACTTATAAAGATACTTATTGCATAGTAATACATATTTTTTTGTTGTAGTCTGGCAGTCTGCCTGATTTTTTTTTCTAAGTTATGTACACATCTCCAAGCCCCTGTAACGGTTTCCAGTGGGTAGGCCTTCTAAACATATTACAAAATCCTAATAAATGTCAAGTGTAATGAACATAAAAATCAATTGTTATATTTACAATTACATACCAACAGTATCAGCCGCTGTCAGGTTCAACCGTTAACTAAGGAACGCGTTTTTAATTCTGCTTATTGTTTTCTTTACTAATATTTGGATCTCTCTTTATTACTGATTTCAAATGTATCTTTGTCAGGTACACCTCTGAAAAATAAAATCAAAAGATTTTTGTTGCAGTGAGACGTGATAACTGCCAATCTATTCCAGGCAGAAGTGAGATAATATTTTGGTCCTCAAACGCCAATTTGTAAAACCAGCTCAAATTTTCACCGACATATGCGTGACGATGAATGCTGGCTAATATTAAATGTGAATATGATTTTGTTTGTAACGCTTTCACGCTTTACCTACTCAACCGACCATAATTAATTTTTGCATACATGTTATCAGGAAAACAAGTACCTTTTGTAATGATTTCTATTTTTGTAATTCATTTTAATGATTTAATATGGCGTTTATAATATTTTTATTAACTAAGATGATATTCAAATGATTTCAACAATGACTTCCGGTACCGCTAGAACACATCCGAGATTCGACCGGAACATTAACACTAGCGCCACCCTATTAGAGAATTCGGCCTATAAAAAGCATGACGTCGTTATTCGGACACTCACTTCTATGTCAAAGTTATTGTTAGGCGAAGTTCTGCTTCGGATAAATAGTCACACAGTTTACAGAATGTTAATTGGTTTTCCCGACTGACCGACTATACGTTTGTGTATTACATTACATTATCTAGGTGGTAGGCTGAAGCTATTACTGGTTTCAGCATGAATGGATTGGCTCGCCCGGGGTAGTACCACCCTCGCACAGAAAACCGACGTGAAGTAACAATGCTTGCATTATTGCGTTTGCGATCAGCGAGTGAGAGCGCTGGAGGCCCACCGCTCCTCTTCCTTCTCTCCCCTTCCCACAAAACACAAACTGGCAATGCCCTTGCGTCTCCCCTGTTGTTGCAAGTATCTATGGACGGTGGTGATCAGGAACATCAGGTGACCCACCTGTCCGTTTGCCCCCTACGACATTAAATAAAAAAGAATACTGTTCCCGAGCGTTAAATCCGAACGTAGCCACGGCCAAAAATTAGTGCATACAATAATAAAATATAAATGAAAGATTAAAAGATATTATTGTTGAATCGTTCCGGATGTGTCGAAGGTTTTATGTTGACATGAATGCGTTTATTATTCAGGTTTTATTGCAACATAGTACGAGTCGTATTAACCTTATTTACAACAATAGTACCAGGAGGTCGTACTCGATTGTTCTAACTTTGGTATTTGGCATTTGCTATGACTGTTATTTCACTCGTTATAATCGGTTTTATAAGCAATATTAACTACGTTCAAGCTAAACTAAATTGGTTTTCGTACGCAAAGTATATAAAAAGTTTATGATAATAATAAGACAAGAGTAGAAAATAAATAATTGTATTGTTTATCAATATAACTTGTCTTCACATGATTCGCAATTTAGAACAATACTGCATCAAATAACCGAAGTGATGATATTATAACAAAAAGCTGTAGATACATCAAAAGCGCTTCGACAGCGCCTTGTTAAATCTTGGCTAACTAGCCTATTACTTTTGACGGCTGCCCCCGTTAATCCCCCCCGTATCTAAGCAACTTATAACTATTTCTTTTTCTTTGATATAGATATATAGATATTTAGAATATGCGATCTTACTTCAACGTGTTATCTAAGACAGCGTGGTGTTACAATATTACTTTACGTATTTTTTTTTTATATTATAGTTGGCAAACGAACAGACGGTTGATGGTGACGACCTGATGGTAAGTGATCACCGCCATCCAGTTTTATTGCAACATAGTACGAGTCGTATTAACCTTATTTACAACAATAGTACCAGGAGGTCGTACTCGATTGTTCTAACTTTGGTATTTGGCATTTGCTATGACTGTTATTTCACTCGTTATAATCGGTTTTATAAGCAATATTAACTACGTTCAAGCTAAACTAAATTGGTTTTCGTACGCAAAGTATATAAAAAGTTTATGATAATAATAAGACAAGAGTAGAAAATAAATAATTGTATTGTTTATCAATATAACTTGTCTTCACATGATTCGCAATTTAGAACAATACTGCATCAAATAACCGAAGTGATGATATTATAACAAAAAGCTGTAGATACATCAAAAGCGCTTCGACAGCGCCTTGTTAAATCTTGGCTAACTAGCCTATTACTTTTGACGGCTGCCCCCGTTAATCCCCCCCGTATCTAAGCAACTTATAACTATTTCTTTTTCTTTGATATAGATATATAGATATTTAGAATATGCGATCTTACTTCAACGTGTTATCTAAGACAGCGTGGTGTTACAATATTACTTTACGTATTTTTTTTTTATATTATAGTTGGCAAACGAACAGACGGTTGATGGTGACGACCTGATGGTAAGTGATCACCGCCATCCATAGACACTAGCAACACTAGGGGAGTCGCAAGTGCGTTGCCAGCCTGTGTTTGAGGGAAAGGGAGGGGAGGTGGGCCTCCGGCACTCTCACTGACCGAACGAAACACAACAAAGCAAGCACTGTTACTTCACGTCGATTTTCTACAAAAGGATGGTATTACCCCGGACGAGCCGACCCATTCATGCTGAAACCAGTAACAGCTTCAGCATGGCTCTACCACCTTCGACACGTATGTGTGCGTTATCGTGCCATTTGTTTTGTCCAAATATCATGTACGTAACGTATCTACTGCTTTCTAGTTATAATATCATTGAACTGAAGACTGAACCGAATCGATACCATTACTCACACTAGTATAATTCTACTAAAAAGTATGCGAGATAAATATATGAACACGTTTCCGTATTTGTATTTACGATAATGTTACACAATACGTATAATCAGCCAGTCGGTCAGGAATTGTAATAAACACTCTGAAGATACTGTAACTATTTATCCGGGCAGAGCTCCGCCTTACAATAACTTCCACATAGGAGTGCGTGCAGATCAAAACGCATTCTTCTCGCACCTGTGAGAGGTGCGGGGAAACCGTTCCAGGGCGAACCCTCTTGTGGTGGACAATTGCGTGCAGATCAGCGACATCTTGCCCTTTATATGCCGAACTCCCACCAATGTAGTCCACACCGGGGTGAATAATGAACAGACGATAACTCCAACTAATAGTGTTCGAGGTCATTAGTAACACCCCCGATAAAGTCAATAGCGCGGTATCGCAGGTCAATAGTGGTTCCCCGCGTGGCGTAGTAGTCTCGCCTCTCGGGTGTGTCATAGCGGTACCGGACGTAGACATTAACAATATACTATATGTAACTTTTGTTCGTAAAAAATTAGTTGTTTTATGTCACGTATAGTGAAAAGATAAACCTTATCGAGTTTCTTACCGGTCCTTCTCAATATCAGGGTTATTTTCCGAAACGGTGATAATTTTAGCATTCATAAGTACCTTCTCGGGGCCTACATTGAACAATGTATTTTTGATTTTGATTGTGAATAAATATTACCATGTATTAAAATATGTAATAAGTTAATTGACATATAAGAATTATATGTTTAGGGCTACTTTTTGAAATACTTCTTTTGGCGCGTTAGGGAAAAATTATGAGAGTAAATTTTACGGATGCGCTCGCACACGTTCACTAAAAACTGGCACCCTGAAATTAGCTATAGTCAACTTTT